>JAUESF010019928.1:10153-33186 GCA_032274765.1 Malacoctenus tetranemus | reverse complement strand
CACACACACATACACACACACACACACACACACACACACACACACACACACACACACACACACACACACACACACACTACTGTTGATACAAATGTGATATATTTAGTTGTGTGAAAAGGGAACATTCAGTTCACTCAACGTTTGCGCCTGCATTGCAATCAGACCATCTTTCCAATATTGTGCCACTGTACAATATTTCCGTGTGAAAGCTGGAGATTCACGATGCCACACAACAGGCTCTCAGCAGGCCGTCTGCACAGGCGGAGCCATCAGGTGGCTGCATCCAAGGCCCGAGCACGCTGCTGCCGCTGAATCAAACTCCCACGCTGTCGTCACTTATACCTAAACAGAGACAGACAAGGGAACCTGCACGCTGACAGACAGTCGGTGTATCTGACTCAACTGTTGCGCAACAAACGACATCAAAAGCCACAAATACACAGCGTGATTTGAACCAGATTGCACACTGTAGCAGCGTCGGAGGCAGGTCTCGACGGTCCAGGTTGCGTGTCCTGCCTCTGGTCTGCAGCAGAGACAGCGTGTGTTTGACTGTTTTCACGTTCCACCCGAACTTTCTTCTTGTGTACGTTTGTATGTTTTATTAGGAACACAGTTGAGGTGATGCATGGGACAGGTATCGGTGGGGTGTTCCACTTTTCAGACCTATAATGAATTGTTTATGCTTCGGACTTCAAAGCTTTTCATCCCGCATTCCGCCCTACATTTTCGGAGCAGCGTTTAACTTGAGGCTCCAGAAAGCCAAGTGAAAACCCTCCACGATGTGGTGTTTGATCAAGATACAGGCCCAAACTTTTTTCTGACTCTTCCCCCTCTAAAGCCATGGGGCTGAAATATTATGGTCAAGAAAAACAGATTTAGTCTGATGAAAGCGTGCGGACGCGTTGAGCAGTTATGATTTCGTGTCAGGTCGACTTTGTCACGCTTTGTATTTTTCAAAGTCACTCGCATGTTTCTTCTCGGGAACTGAATTACAGTCCGGGGGAGGGGGGGGGCTGGATGCCACATTACTGAAGTTAACATGACTGCAGCAAGACGTTCGCCTTCACGGGCCACGAAGTACACGCTCAATAAGACATCAGAGCAACTCCGATTGAGTTAGGAAGCATGTCCGCTAAATCAAAGGGGGCGGCGCCTCACGTTTCTAAGTAAAAGGACAACAGAAATATCCCATTGGTCGAGAATCATTCCAGGTGGATCTCAGGATAACATATCATCCCCACCGGCCGTCTAACAGCTTTCTTCTCCTAGCTTCCCCCCCCCAACGCACACACTCCTTGTGCGATGGTGAGCAGCACACCACCCGGGGGTGGGGGCTAACGGAGGCACTTAAGATCAAATGTAAACTTTATCGCGGATCTCCAATTTCGTGCTCGCTCGTTGTAATCCACCGGGCGACAAAGTGTTATCTTAATTAACTTCTGATGCAAATGCCGCTCCGTCAACAAAGCGCCTTCGGGGCCTCCCGGTGGCAGCTCGCACGGAAGATATTAGAGGCCCGGCAAAATTAGTAAGGGATCTCAAAGAATCAGTCCCCCACCCCCCCGAGGTGCACTCATCGCTTCATTCGTATGAGCCAGCCGTCCAACCCGGTGCACGCTTCCTGAGTGAAAACGAAGGAGGGAAAAAAAAGGAGTTTTAGGACTCACAGAACTTTGCAGTTACTCACTACTTACGAAATCATTTTTCTCATCATGTGCGGCTGAAACGAGCTACCTCCCGAAACGCGAGCTCATCACATTGTTGTACTTTGATACATTTGATCAGCAGTGATGGAGCCTGTTGAACCCAACGATTAAAGGTTGCAGGGATTTTTTTATTAAGTCCTGGATTAGTTACTTAAGGCATTTTTCTCAGTGATATCACTCACAATGGTCTTGGTATAATCCCTGACACACACAGTGAGTCTTTTCATGAAAAGTTCATCAGAAGTTCCTTCGATTGTTTGTCGTTCAAGT
Organism: Malacoctenus tetranemus; assembly: GCA_032274765.1. Classification (NCBI taxonomy): domain Eukaryota; kingdom Metazoa; phylum Chordata; class Actinopteri; order Blenniiformes; family Labrisomidae; genus Malacoctenus; species Malacoctenus tetranemus. Next base: position 31,210 of record JAUESF010019928.1, on the reverse strand, counting down.
CTGCTCACTGAGGTGGAGCCTTCACGGTCAAAAGAATTGCATGCAACGCACCTTTAAATCTCATTTGCTGCCTTCCAGGGTGAAGGGGTTTGAGATCTGCGGCCCGCAGGTGCTGGTTTTTGGTGTTGATCATGCATCAGGAACCGACGTCTTCTTCAGATTTAGTGATTCCGACAGAATTCGGTCCTACATTTCTGCACGACTTCAGTGTGTTCCAGCTTCGACAAGCTTGAATCTAATCTGCGCCGTTCTGAAGCTCTGCTGGAAGTCTGCTGGGACACTTTGAAACCGTGCAGGACTGCAGCCCTCCAGGACCAGGATCCCCCCGCCCCCCCCGCTTTAAACATTAGAGTTCACTTAATTGAAAATATACAGGGTTTTGTTTATTTTTGCTTTTTCTTTTCTGTCCACTCTTCTGGAAAACGTACATTTATTTCACGATGCATAGCCGTCCTTCGAAAAACATTCGTGCAGAAATAAGAAATTTTGTCCGTTTTCATTCGCTAAGACCTGACATTTCAGTTTGTGTCTGAAAAATACACGTTTTTAAAAATGATAGCTCTTATAAAAACACTTGAAATTGCACTCAGACTGGCATTTCAGGGAACCATGGCAGTTATATTGTCTTGTGCGGCCTTCTCTCCAAAAGTTTTGATCATTAGAGGACTTCCAATGTGTTTTCTTCCCCTTTGAATGAGTCAGACAATCTGTAATTTGTTGAAGGGTTTCATTTACTTACCATACAGAGACAAGAAACGGGAAATGCTGTTGGCCTCGTGGACTGAAACAACACGTAGCGTGGAGAGCAGAGTTTGTACATCATGAAACAACAAACACCAACACTGTGTCTGTCATTTTGGCGTTGGACACTGGGTGGCACTATCAGTCTTACCTTGCGGACTCCCCGAGGCGCAACCCAGAAGTGAGACCTGAGTCATTTCAAAGCTTTCTTCCATCAAAGGCAAAAGAAGGGGCTGGCAAGTTTTAGGTTATGAGTCTTTATTGGCCTACACTGACCATGTTTAAACAATGACAAGAGCAAAAAACGAAAAAAAAAAAAGAAAAGAAAAAAAGACCGGAACAAGTAACCTTGACGGCAGCGCCTCTTCTACTTGCAGCTCGTTTTCGCTGTTTGCACACAAACAGCTGTACACCTCTCACAAACCACTTTTACTCATCAGGTTGTTTTTATCTGAGCGACTCACCACTGCAGCCACTCTGAAAGTTGCCTCTTTTTTGTCTTTTTTTTTTTTTTTTTTACATTTCACTGTTTGCTCACGTAACTACTGCTCTGCATGAGAGGGACGGTTTAGAAAGCATCATTCTCTTCAAATACAAAAACGCTGGTCCGACGACGCGTCGATTGAGAGGTCAAGCTCCTATCGCACTTCTCTAATGCGCCTCCGGGGCTCTTGTATTAGCTTCACTGGGGCACTACTGCAATTCAGAGAGAGAGAGAAAAAAAGGGGGGATAGAGTGATGGACAGGATCTGGAAGTAAGCGCTGTGGAGCGAACAAGGCTACAGAACAACATAAAGGAAAAACACCTAAAATCTTTTCTGTTTGTCATCAGACTCACATTCATACGAACCTGTTGTTTCCTACTCATAAACTAAGAAAAATAAAACATTTCTGCCTGGCACAAGGCATAAAAAAACACTCTTTCACATTTCTTGCTATATATAAATATCAAAGCTAAAAGGGTTTAAATCAGTTGGCTAAATATCAACTTATTTTTATTGGTATTGTTGTGCCATAAGACTATAGTCAAACTAAAACCGACAAGAATAATAATGTTAAAAAAAAGACTCCTGACTGAAACTGAAATGAGACAAATTAGCACGTTGCTAAAGGTTGAGCCCAAATTAAAAGGACAAAGTCGAACTTTTCCTCGCCAGATCTGTCCCAGCAGTAGTTCAGTCATAAGCACGCAGCAAAACTCAGTGAATTTAATGGCCGCAATAAAGTCGATTGGTTTCACGTTAAAGCTAAATCTAAACTTTTCATCAATCTCAAGAATGACCTGCTCTGTTTTCACTTCATAAATATTCATAAACACACGTGGAATGACCGTTGGGAAGCTGTAAAGTGTGAGCGAGCTCACGGCATGTTGAGTGGAAAAGGTTGGTTTTTTTTCGTCGGCTGGTGTTGCTACACTGCTGCATTCAGGCCCAGCTGTTCTCCCCCAATCGCAGCAGTCTGTCCTGCGCCTACGTCAAGAGTGAGCTAAATACAGTGATGTGTCCCGATGGTACAGTGTCGTCGTCATCCTCGCTCTGAGTGTCTATTGCTTAGGTGGGGGGGGGGGGGGGTGTTACGCAGCCCCTTCTCTTGGCCACAGTCTGACGTCAGCTCAGCCTGTCCTGAAGCGTCGCGCTGCGGTCGCTGTTACTTTCGCTGTTACTTTCGCTCCCATTTTATCGTTTCAGCGCCGATTCGCATTCGCGGCATGTTTTTTTTTTGTTTGAAAACATGTGATGCGTCTGCAGTGATCCTCATTGTTTCTTCCTCAGACCTTGATGCAACAAACCATGTAACAATGGCCACGACAGTCAAACCTGCCGATAACATAATAACTGCACGTAACAGAAAAAATGTATTGAGTTTCTTTCTTTTTTTTTTTTTTTTAAACCATCAGCACAGTCACATTTTGCCACTTTCATAATGAAGTGTTATTGGCAGGTCATTTCATTATTGCAATTTATTGAATTTATGTGTGCAAACAAAAAAAATAAAGTTTCTACATAACGGATAATTGTAAAATTGGCTCTTGTAAACAAAACAGATGGTTACTATTTGATTGTTCATAGCTATAAACAAATACCATGACAATGGGATGCTAAATACCTATTTTTGAAAAGTAAACTGCGGAAAAATGGAATAATATTTGAAGCTAACGCAGTCTATGTATGACCTTCTTGGCCATTATCACATTTTTGGTTGCCACGGACCTCCCCAATTATGTTCAGTTCTCGTTCCGGAACGAATCTCTCCGACTCGACGTCCGCTACAATCTTCAGGCGAGATTTATCGCCATCTGTTTTTTTTCGTTGTTTTTTTTCCCTTCATCCCATCGGTGGAGGTGAACTGATTTCTACCCTGTACAAAGACGAGAACTCAATCCGTACTTGGGGGGGAAAAACAAAACAGGAACATCTTTAGAAAAGAGAAAACCGATAAGAATCACTTTTACATCGTGGTGGTAAATAGTCTCGTGTACCATTATCAGCACTGGAAAAAATGTACAAAATATTCACCATGTCGTTGGCTAGTGACCTGCAGTCTTATTCACAAGCACTCTGAAGCATGTTTATTTATTTACAACATACAGTGTAACTCTGAAACAGTAACACATTTATAAATAAATATTGCAATCTAAACAATCTTACACTTCGCCTGTTTTTTGTTTTTTTTTATTGTCGGTTCTTCATGACTCGTCACCTGAGCTTAACGAAGGTGAGGCGTCCTGCATCTGCCTGTCCCCCCCTCCCCCCCCATCTCCTCTCCTTTTGCTTATTCTTTTATGTGCTATCGTTCAGCTGCAGGTCTGCTCGGGCCAGTCTTCCGTCATTGGCCTCGCTCTCCCTCCTCACCCTCTCGAATGTCAGTTTTAAATAAATAGTTATTTAGGCAGAAAGAGAGAAAAAAAACCAAACTATATTCTCGGAAAAAAATTTCAATAAACCTCTAAAAATGAAAAGCTACAATTAGAGAAACATCGCGAGGAAAAACGCAGAATCCAAACCTCCCATTTACCGATAAAAGGACAAAAGAAAAAGGAAAGTAAAATATCCTAACAGCATTCAACAAGGTGTTTCACAGACCATTTCTACTTGTTGGATAGTCATTCTTTTTTTCCCATTTCCTGTCGCGTCATTCAGTGTGTCCTGGCAACTTCGTTTATCGGTGTCTTCTTGCCTACGTGGTGCGTTTTGCTCCTAAATATTTCGTCTTGTTTGCGTGTCCGGTCAGGCAGCCCCAGTGTTTATTTGGGTGCAAGTCCTCCCAGTTATTCACCCCAGCCTGTACCCCCCACCACCCCCCCATCCTTAGGTTCATGGACGCTGTGCGCTCGCAAAAAGTTCTGCTGACGTCCAACGAGGGCCATGGAGGGGGGCGGGGTTTAGTGGCGGCGGGGGCCGGGTGCATTGGTTCTGAAGATGGAGAAGGAAAAAACTGTCACTGGCTGGCGGGCAGTTAGGAAAAAACAGAAACTGAGCCTCAAATATGGCTGACGTCCTTTTTTTTTTCCTGTGTGGAATTGTGCAAGATTAAATGCCTCTGTCCTGGATCCAAAGGGGGGAGAAAACAGTCTCTCGCGGTGACAGATCATATTCCAACGCTCCATTGTTATTTCGAGATCAAGCACCGGTACCAGAGCCGAATGGCATTTCCCACCAGTGGCTGCAAAAAAAAACAAACACCTGAATTCCTAGCCGAAGTACTTAGTGAGTGTGTGTGCGTGTGTGTAATTTCTTTACATTTCACATTTTAATTCTGGGTGATGCCAAACAGTCTTCTTCATCAAACCAGGAAAAGACGGCATCTTCGCCTGCTCTTTCGGAGAACTGAGCGGCCAGCGAGTCGCCTCGACGAGTTTTCATCGAACAGAAACTGGACTGTGAGTTAATCGACAGCCACAGCGACGGCCGGTGAGTGACCGCGTGACTTCAAAATGGAAGCAAACCAAACCCAACACAAGGCTGAGGAAGCTGAAAGTTTTTTTTCTTGTTTGGATGAATAGTGGCTTGTTATAGTGTTTGTCCAATAAAATACCCTGAATGTACTGTCTAATGTATGTATACATTGATTCACCGGTATTCAGAAAGTAAACATTCATCCGTTTCTAAACCGCTTGTCTTTGAGTTTTTTTTTTTTTTTTACACGTATATTTTCACAATAAATAATACAAAAACAAACGCATATTGTCGTTGTTTGCTACCATTAATCTCAGTTGTGAGCTAGTGTTGTGACGTTCCGACTCGTTTTTGAACGGGAGCGTTCCCTCCACGTGTCCATTCGGTTCATCCTCCCGACTCTTTGTCCGCACTGGAAGTTCCCTGTACTGTTCCTTTTCCTCCTCTTCTTCTCCCTCCATTAATCCATTGCAAAGGCATTACAGGTGAATTGTACTCGTTGTCCGTCCCCCCTCCCCCCTTCCCCCTTGCGTTCGTCCTCTGCACTCATTTTTTTGTTTTTTAAACTCCCCTCCATCACTCACAGATTGTCTTGTAGCCTCTCCATGTAGGTTCTGATTTCGGACTGACCGAGGTCCATGTCCTGGCACACCCACTTGATGTCGTCCTCGCTCCCGTTGCTCACCAGTACCGAGGAGTTGGCGTACGGGCCGCCCCCGCCCGGGTTGTCGTTGGGCAGGACGGTGGCGAACGAGGTGAACTTGACGCGCTTGCGTTTGGCGGCCGCCACGGCGGCGGCAGCGCGGGGGGAGTTGTTCAGGTGCTCCGTCGGCCCCGCGCCGTCCTTACCACTGGTGGTGATGGCGGAAAGGCACTGGTGTGGTTCTTGGACGGACCGGGGCAGGGTCTGTCCGTGGGCGACGCCCCGGTGTCCGCCAGCGCCTCCGCCCATGGCGCCCATGGCCACGCCCCCAGCCACGCCCATCACCAGCGCGCTCCCAGCGCCGTTCAGCAAGTACTTGTTCTCCTCGTACGCTCCCTCGTTGCGGTCGATGATGGTGGTGCACTCGTCGGGCAGGCCCCCCTGGCACTGGTCGGAGTGGTCCGCCAGCAGGTCGGCCTCATTGCCGAGCCACACCCAGTCGTGGGCGTGGTTCATGTTGCCGCCGGCCTCCAGGACGGGCACCTGCTTGTGACGGTATCTGCAGGCGACAGATGATGATCATGCTACATTGGAGTTGAACGGTTGCACTCTTATTCGACAACAGAGTCTGGACTCGTGTTTGCTTTCAGTAGCATCATGAAAATCAGTCAAAGTCATTCAAACTTTCTCGCACATACACCCTGAAATAACACTTTGATGGCCTGATGTTTGGAAAACAGGTGCTTTTCTCTTTATGGGGGGAGTGTGTGTCAGGATCAAAAGCTCAATTGTATTTGTTTGTTTGTTTCTATTTTATTTTTGGCCTTTTTTCATAGCTTCAATAGGCTGACTGACTGTCAGCAACACCTAAAAATTCAGTTGCTGATGCAGTTTGATAATTTCTCTTCTTTGTAGTTGAAGGCTGTTCATTCATTCCAGTTTATTTTACTTTCCAGGTAAACACGACAGGAAAGAGTGATTGGCTGATCATTGTACGACAACTAATTTGACATTCGTCTAATTTATCCTTGAATATCTTGCTCTTTGACTTTGCTGGGCCAAAGTACAAGTAGCTGCAAATGTTCTTAAAGTTTCATAGAACCTCACTCAGCCTGACTGAGACGTCTTTATAGATTAATTTTAGTTCAAGCTTGAATGGGTTTTTTTTTTTTTCAGAATTTAACAAAAAAAAACCTTAAGCCTGAAAAGTCCAAACTGGAATTAAAACGAAGACAGCAGAGTGCTTCGTTCCAGACTAAGAGTACCTGTTCCAGTGTACCCCCATGCATTTTTTGGACCATGATGTGACTCTGTTTGCCTGTCGTGGCCTCATTGTGTATTCCTGGTGTTTTACCTGAACGCAAAGCTGACACAGTTGATGAGGAAGACCAGTATCGCCAGGCAGAACACTCCCAGGAGCGCGTACATGCCGATCTCCAGGTCCGACAGGCCCCTGGTGGTCTGAGTGAGCTCGCTGTTCTCCGTCCCGGGGACCTCCACCTGAGCCGGGTAGCCGCTGTAATCGCCTGCTTGGCTGGACCCACCACCACCGCGACTGCTGCTGCCACCGCCGCTGCCGACTGCTTTGCCCCCCGAAGCACGGTGGGTCACTGTGCTTTTGGTGGTTGTGCTCACCTGACCAGGACAGATTGGCACGTGCATGTGGTTACGTTTTTTTTTCTGTTTGAAACATTTTTTTTTAAGTGCAACGTGAACACTGGGAAAAATCCAGATCTTACCAAGCCTATTTGTCTCATTTCTAGTCAAAATATCTCAATATACTTAAAATAAAGCAAAAAAAATAAGCAAAAAAATCTGCCAATGGAACAAGTGAAAATTGGCTTTATTCAAGTTATATTATCTTAAAACAAGTCTCTATCTCTTGTTAAAATGGTACCTGTTTGGCAATTGTGTTTTATTTGAAGTATATTGAGATATTTTGACTAGAAATGACACAAATAGGCTTGGTAAGATTTAGAATTTTACAGTGAATGTCGCTGCCCTCCTACCTTCCTCATGGCTCGTTCCTCTCGGTCCACCGCCGCACTGTTGGACTTCCACTCTCCCCCGTCTTTTGTCCGTTGCTCAACGGTGCTGTTCTCCATCCCTCCGCCCTCCTCCTGGCCACCTCGTCCCATCGCCCCTCTTTCCTCGCTCTTCGCCCCGAACTTCACTAAGACGTTCCCGACCCCAGACGCCAGCACGCTCTTCCTCTTGGACTTCTGGCACGTCTCGGAGATGACCATCTCGACACGAACCAGGGGGCCCTGGCCGTCGCCCTCTGCCACCAAAATCGGCCAGTGCTGCTCCTGCAATGGACACAGATTTGTAAGCCTTCGGGTGGCGATGTGCCCCATGGCATTATCACTTGTTAAGCAGGCCCATACCTGATTATTCACTGATATGACGCTCTCGTCCAATGAGATGGCCGAGAGGAGGAAGTCTTTTGGATCATAGATGTCGAGTGGTGTCCATGAACCGTCGCTGTACTGGATCCATGCACTGATCACAGCTTCCTGAAAGAAAGAAAAAAAAATCAAAGTTCCCCTCGGCAATCACTCGCTGAAGGTAAAGTGTTCACTCGGCCCTGGAGATAAAGAGAAAAAAAACCTCTGGAGGAGATTTATAGGAGCTGTTTGTGTACAGCAGTATTGATCAGTCCCGCTCTGCTGTCATTGAGGCTGAGCCGTTTTCCATAGATGTGAACTGCACATAAGACATTGTCTGATTCTTCTGCAGAAGATTCAATTCAACTAAAATGCTCAAAAAAGAGAAATACAACCAAGACTACTTAGGTTATTCCACACTTTCTCCTTCCTAAAAAGCGATTATAAAATTAGTCTTTCTATCTTTCTCTCTGTTGATCCATTTTGGGATGTGCACCTGTGATGTCGGGTGACCAGAGGACGCCACCTTGAATGGTCCCCTCCTTAGTATCAGGAGGAGGAGCAGCTCCCCTCCTCAGCCTTAAAGACCCGCGGTCCTGACAGGAGCTGCTGACGCTGCTGTGGCTTAGCAACACGGGCACAAATAAAACTGCTGCCTAGATTGTTGGTGATGGAGCGCATCAGGGAACTGACACGTGCCAAAGCTCCTCGTGTGTTTCCACGGGATCCGGTTCAGGAACCCCACCACCACGAAATTATCGGTGCCCATCGGTCAGGTGAGGTCCCCTCAAGGGACCGTTCAGGTTTGCTGGTGATCAGGAAGGAGAATGGGGCTTTTTTTAGACCCAATCTCAGTTTTTAAGGTTTTAACCGAAAGTTGCATAAGTCCAAGTACATTTCCACTGACTGAAAACAACCATGTTATTTCCTCTTATTCAGCAGCGGTCCGATCCTCTGGTTTCAAAGCTTGTGCCAGGAGAGGAAACACAGAGCTGTTGGATAAGTCATTGCATCGATCATCGAAGTGATTCTCATTATGGTTCAATCTTTGAGTTGTGAGAGTTGTTGTTTTTTTCCTTACGTAATGGGACTACTTTAGATGAAATGGCAAGTCAGGAAAAAACCTTCTTCAAAGCAACAAATGAGCCATGCAACCACTTGCTGTGATTAAAGCCTAAAAGCATGATACAAAATATCTGTAAACACTCCAGTTCACAGCACAAGTTGTTTTGTACTATCTTTAGCTATTATCTCTTATCTTGACTATTATCTTTAACCAGACTCAGACAATGATCACTGATGTGCAGGTTTACCGGTACAAAGAAAACCATTACAATCAGTCCTTGGATGAATCCTGTCACGCTTCGCTTTGTCACGTCACCGTTTTTGGACACATGCTGCATCTGGAAGCACGGCGACAGTGAAGGATGGACTTGTAAGCGTGACTCATCAAAGCAGTTATTTCTTTTAGTGGCTTTCTGTGAAAATCGTGACACCAAAGAAACAATCACGAGACGATGCTCAAGATGAGACGTGCATACAAAGCTCAGTGGGAAACGATCAGATGTGGCGTTAACACAGTCGGATCATGAAAACGCAATTCATTGGAAAGGGTCTGTTTAATCAGATTGAAGTATTTATACGACATGACTTTAATTGAGTTCAGTCACGACGTTTTTTAATAGATGTGAATGCAGCGCCTGTCACTGCAAAAGCAGATCTAAGCTACATTTTCTGAAAGAATCCCACAGAGTGGCTGCTGGGAGTTATGTTTCATTATTGAGGCGAGACGGTGTTTTCTGACTCTGCTGTAAATGTGTCCAAAACAGCAATGCAGTGTGATGATCAGGTGGATCGTTCTGTTTATGACCAAATATTGAAGGGGAGTTAAAAAAAATTGCAAATACTTTCAGAAATTTTTCATTTCTGTTTTATTTTTTGCAGATGCATGCTTGTGGTTTTTCAGCGGGACCTGTCGGAGATGCAGTATGGTGTCATGAGCTCCTTTGTATAATTCAGGGACTCAGACATGAGTCAAACTGCAAGTTTTTTGGGGCTGTTGTGAGCTAACAAACAGCAAAACACCCAAGCAGTGGCCATGTAGAAGATCAACAGAACAAACCTGCACCAACAAAGGCAGCTGTGGACACGCCCAACTGGCAGGAAAACGCTACCTATGGAGGGTAAAGTTACACTACTGGACCTGCTTAAGGAAGGAAGAAGCCACATGACTGTAGGGCACCATTGCTGAACACAGTACTGTGCAATAATTGTAAATAATAATGACTACTACTATGACTACTACTTACGATAAACGAGGGTTGACTGCACAAGCAGGAAACTGTTTGAGTACAATGAGTACACATCCCACTATGTGCTCCATGATCAGTTCCCCCTGTAAAAATAGTAAAGCCTCAAGTGCCTTGCCCCTTGTGTTACACACACCTCACATGTACAGCGTGATATATAGGTGATATAAAGCAAGTGATTTATTCCTATGTCTCAGTGGCTGCACACATTGCAAGTGCAGAGAAAAAGTGGAGATTGTTTCATTCCTTTTACAGGACCAGTAGAATTTGCACATGTGAAATTCTCCGCGGTAACCGTGGGACTCCGCTTGAACGTAATTGACTTTAGCTAAATTAGAGCCCCTCAAATTCCCACTCTCAGCTCGTGTTAAAGGCTAACGTCTTTGATAATATAAGATGTAAGCGAGGCGACATGTTGCTGCTCCGGTAGCTCGGCGGTGCGCTCAACCACATAATGAGCCTTGTTGGATGGCACAAAGAGATCAACCAGCGGCTGAAGACGTGAACACTCCTGGCTGGGCCCCCGTATGTATCCTGCCTTTGACTACGTCTCCTTATGTTCGAGCACAACAAAAGCAACTAAACCACAACAAAATGTTTCGCCATCCTCCAACAGCGAGTCAATGTTTAATGTTTTCCCTGCCCGTCTTTAACTGATGCTGCCTCACTAATTTCCCTTGATAAAAACTTTTTTTTGCCTTTTTAATCAAAACACAAAGAAGACGGTGTAGATATAACAGAAAAAAAACAACTCTCTTTACAAAAGTAATTAAGATCCAACTGGAGGAGCATTGTGTTATCTCGTGCTCTCTCCATTTTCCTTTTAAATAGTCATTTTTTCTCTCGCTCTCTCTCTTTTCTCCTGCTTTGTGTTATTTCCCGCAGCCTTATTTCACAGTCTGCAGGTTCCTCGCTAACCCCAATTTCTTCCTCTTTCTTTCTCTGATGTGCGATCTGTCCGCAGGTCAGAGCCGGACAAAATTCAATAAAAATGAAGGAGGTTAACCGGACTCCAAAGTCAGAGCGCGTCACTATTTTGTAGTGATAAGCTGCGTTTTTGTCCAGCCAGGTTCGGATGTAATAATTATGATTTTGGGTCCGATCAACAACCAAAAACAAAAGGGGGGGAAGAAGACAGGTGATAATAGCTAAAGATTGACTAAATGAACAACCCCTGGCTACGTGATTACAGTCAACAATAGCGTGTACCAGGGTAAATATGGTAAGTAGAAACATCTAACAAGCAGGTGATGATTATTATTACATTGTACTCATACTTCAAACTGCTTCGTTTTCATTTGAATTTTCTATTTCAACTGCTACTAAACCCGGACGATGACCAGGCAAATAATAACTAAAAACCAGATATAAAGTAATCTCTCCCAGTGTACCAACATAGAAAGTTTCACAATAAAAAGGTTCTATCATACATTTTGATACAGAATAATTTATGTAGCCTATTGTAGATGTGACAAGTAACATTTTGGAGTTTCTCAAGGTCTAAAAGATCAGTTAAAATGTGAACGATGTTCTTACACAATATGAATCAATATTACATTGTCAAAAATGTGTAAAAACAAGACATACTTGACATTTCAACGGCAGACTGTACTTTTTTTTGGCGTCGGAACAATGTGACTCAAGTAGTAATTTATGTGCCTTTTGAGTTCGACAGATGTGAACAAAACCAGCAAGTTTCCAGAGGAAACCGGCATCGCAGCGTTCCAGTGATCACAGCACTGACAACAATGTGAAAGGATGCGTCCAAGATGTGGCTCGAAGTGTTTATTCTTTCTGTTTATGGGCAGTTAAAGGCCAATTATTAAATGTGTCTTATACAGAGACTCTGAAAACAACAACAAAAAAACACAGAAAGTGCAACTGTATCTACTGTCAATTAATTAGCTTGACTTACTGGCAGAGAAACTGTAAGCAGCGATGTTAAATACAATCATTCGAGTCCTCAGTGCTGAGGAACACTTGCTTGAAGTCAGCGCTTCTTTGGTTTCCTTTGCTTTGGAACTCTGACAAAGATTTGTAACAACATGCTCTGAGGCAAACAGATTACAGCATCACTGTCGAGGTGCGAGCGGTTCACGATGTCGTTTGTCATTTTTGGGGACATGAAAGCCACAAGCAACCCGAAGTGCGTGTTTATCATGAGTCAAGCCCCTTCCAAAAAGGCTGAATAATGGCAAGACATGGCTGTTTGCATAGTAACACTACACAGCACAAAAGGCTAATACCCCCTTTCGTGTCCTTCTTTGTGGTGCCGGCAGAAGTGTTTGTTGTCATTGTGTGTGTGTGTGCGTGCGTGCGCAGAAGGGAATCTCCCACCTGTTTGGGTGTGTGCAGCAGGTCCGTGGCTGTGGTCGTCAGCTGGATGGCCTGAGCGTTCCCCGGACTCGCTGTCATGCTGAGGGACAAAGACGTGACCAGCTGCACTCCCAGGTAGGTGATGGAGACCTAAACAAACAGTACGGTACATTCAGTCATCGAGGAAACTTGGGAAAAACAAAGACCTGAACGCTCTTGTTCGTCATTCCTTTCGCATAAATTTAGGAGTTCTGGTTGAACCCTCCTGCCCTGCTGATGTGAGACTGATGAATGGTGCCACCTAGACTGAAATCCCCTCTATGGTCTGGTTCTACGTCGTCTGAATCTAAAAGGTACGAGCCATCTGGATCGGCTGTGGAGTGGCAATAATAACCGTGTTTACTCGCTCAGTGAAGCGCTCCAAATGTTGTTTCCTTTATATGCTATTAAGTTCAACATCAGCCCCTTACAAAACCACTGATCTGAAGGATTGAGGAACACTCGGTCATGATGGGTGGCCACTCCCATACCTTGTCATCCAGCACGGTCACCGTTTTCTCTGCCAGGATGGAGTCCGACAGCGGGGACAGAACCTGGAATCAAGCACACGAGTCCCCAAACCTTTACTAAAACACTCAAAGTCACTTGGGGGAAAGTCGTAGCGCAACATTGCAGGATCACCAAAATGGAAACAACATCTCGTAAATTCATGCTGCGAAAATTAAGAAGGAAAAAGGTTCGGAGTCGGAGACGTGGGGAACACGGAGTGAGACGGAGCTGCCTGTGCTGAGCTCCTGTTGTTGGCTCAGTGATTACTGCCTAAAGGTGACAGTGAAATGTTTAACATTGTCAGCGGAGCAGAGAGCGAGTTAACACGGTTTTGCTCTGGGCCACGCGGGCCGCCCGTTAGTTAGGGAGCAGACACACACTCACACACACACACGCTCACACACAGGCTAAGTGTTGTCAGCGCTCTGCAGACAGGCTGCGATCTGTCATGTCTTCAGCGCTGTCATCTAAGAACACAGATCTGTTAGAGCGGACGGAGCAGCGTGAAGACTCTACTGTTGTCTACAATGCTGTAATAATGCACTGTTTCTAACACAGCAAAGAAATGACAAAAGGACAACAGACAAAAAAGAAAATACACACACACACACAAAGTTGTAAATATTTATACTACTCCTTTTTGTTGTCATTTAAGTTTTTATTTATTCAAATACACATTAACATATATAATCAAACTCAAGATCAAACGCTGGCACCGACACAACCAGACAACACATGCAACATTCAACCAGTTGCAATGGCCTCCTGCAAATCAACATTTCCTATTTCGAAACTTCTATAACAAATTTTCAGAAACATGTCTGCAATCCTTCTATTTGCCCTGCTTACGAAAAAATATGTTCCCAGGTACTCTTAAAATGTTCCTCTTCATTATCGATTCCGGCCAACATGCATTCATATGAGGCGGCTTCTGTCTTCGTTTCTTTACATCTGGAGCAACTGCACTCCTCTATACTCTGAGAATTGTCTGAGCCGCTGTAATCATCCCCAAATTTAAAAACCCCCTCGTTCATGTTTGGATATAATTTGTATTTCTGTTTGATCCCCTAACAAACGCAGTCTTGGTGATAGATACAGCCAAACCCAACCACTGACTCAAATGCTCCAGTGTTTTTTTCCCCCAAAACGGGTATACCAAAAGTCATGTTCCCAAATTACATGTAAAAATGTCCCTATTTCCTTCTCACACTTCTCACATCAGTTATTTCCCGGTAAGCCCATTTTATGTCGTTTTGAGGAGGTGAAGTGGAATCTGTAAATAATCTTGTGTTGCATAAACTTCTCTCTTGCCTCTCTGATGAGTTTCCCTGCCAATCCTCCTCACTCAGATGACATCCCAGGTCTTTCTGCCATACGGTCTTCAGATTTTTGCACATATCTCCTCGTAAACCATTAAATGTCTTGTAAAATCTGGCTTCTCTGTGTGTTATATTTATACTACTACTTTTAACTACTTTGCGTCGCATCTTAACAACATGAACCACTGTGGAGGTCAACACCGTGTTCCCTCCTGAGAAGCAGCGTTCCTTCCCTCGTTTCTCCCCAAAAAGGAAGGCAAGATGTTGGTTTTTAACGGGGCACCAACGCAGCTTCACATTTGGGGTCTTCCTGTTACGTTCCACCGTGTCAGCATTCAACTAGCACGGGCCAAAAGCTGAAGACGCCTGAATTAAGAGAGTCGTTGGAAAGTGTGAAGAGACAGCGGGCGTGTAGGTGAGACAGAGAGCGAGTGAGACGCAAAACAAATGGAGTAAGAAGTGTCAGAAGAAGTGAGACAATGACAAATAGAGGGGGGCAGAAAGTGAGACGGGGGGGCCAGAGAGGAGGCAGCACCGAAGTGATCGGGGTGCAGATGGAGGAGCAGCGCTTCGGGAGGCGGCGGCGGGAGATTAGGGGGAGAGCCCGTGTTGTGGTGGACGCCTCTGCCCGGCGACAGGAGCACAGGCAGATATGATTGGTGCACAAAGAGAAACTCGGTCGCGGAACGTGTCGGCGCGTCAAACTCAATCCCACCCTCAGCGAGGTAACAGAATGCGGTGATTGACGGCTGTGGGATTGCTCTTCAAGACCGGCCGGGGAATAAGGGGGGGCGAGAAAGGGAGACCGGGGGGAGAAAGAGAAAGAGAGAGAGGGAGAGAGAGAGAGGCACGAGTTGGGAAGACGGAGCTGAGGGGGTAAAATTGAAATGTCAAACTATCAAATGACGGCTGCCGAGTCTGGCATCTCGACGGGAATGCTGAGTAAATTCTCTCTCCTGGAACCCAGAAAACAGTGCACAGCTGGCCCCTACATGCACATCTGTGTCGTCGTGTGCACGTCCCTGAATCTGCCCCCCCCCCTTCTCTCGGTTGGACTGACGCTAACACAAACTCAGCTGTTTCCCCAAAATCCCCAAGACATCCCGCCACTGCTGCACTCGGCTCGGCGCCAGCCTACTTTTGAAACACGCAACAGCACAATCGGGCTTTTTAAAGAAACGCGCGTTCGATGCATTTTGCTCAATCTCGCAAATTCGACAGAAGCGGCACTTTGAGAACAACGGCCACATTTTTTTTCCCCCTGTAAAACTTTCTACTAAAGGGACGAGGAATGCAGGAGTTACCTGTCAGAAGTTTAATTGCATCTTTGACAGCAGGGGACTGAAAGGTGATGGAGAGGTTTACAGAAAACCATCATTAAAGGGTGATGAAGAAAGACGTGAGGCAAAGAGAGGACTCACAGAACTGCTGGTCACAGCCACAGTCTGCTCACCTGGTCTGACGAGAACCGAGTCGGGTTGTGAAATCAGATTTAGGAGCACGCAAAGACTTTTCCTGACCCACTCTGGTGCCAGTTTTAAGACTAGACAATCATCCTATGTATTTATGGGGACCATGTCCACCTCGTTCTGACCACAGTGTCTTTCTCTGGCGGCTATATCCACGTGACAACATGCAGGGACACAAAGTTACGACCATCTTTTCTGGTTTCTTCAGGTTTACTCGATTCAAACAAAAAACCCACAATTTTAAGATCTTTGATTTTAAGATCTTTGACCAACAAATCATAAGATGTGGGGGATCAGGACAGATATATTATACCATATTTTCCACACTATAAGGCGCACCTAAAAGCCTTTAAATTTCTCAAAAACCAACAGTGCGCCTTGTACATGGATCAATATTGGTCCCTTATGGCTGCCGTAGTCAGGGGGCGTCAAAAGCAACAAATCGGGTGAATTTTCTGGTTGCCATTTTGGTGACTCTGATGTGAAGGAGCACGTTGCTCTGTTCACTGTTGCTTTGTTACCTAGCCACACACGCGCAGCTGGATTGCCATCATGGAAACCACAGTACGGAAACACTATTTGGACAAACAACACTGGAACACACACACACACACAGACAGGCAGCTGCAGTCAGAGGAAGCAGGAGAGCCACACCACTCTGAATCGACCCACAGCTAACCCGACCTGCCCCGTCACGCAAATTGGGCGATGTTGTCATTAAGCTGTTGTCATGCTGTCATTTAGCGAGCGTCCAACATCGTCTGCGTCGGTTGTGTGATGCTGCTTGACATTTTTTTCCCCAGCACATTATTAAACCCATGAAAAAAAAAAAAGATGGTTAAAAGACGGTGAAAAAAAGAATCCAGCAAGCGATACCTGATTTTCTGGCAGAAGCAGTCTAACAAAGATCCCACGTAGTCTAAAATAGTCAAATTGGCTGTTAATTGGTGGAGGTTTTATTTGCAGCCATGCTTTTATTGGAGCATCCTGCTATTATAAAGCAGGACGCCATTGTGCCGTCCTCCTCATTGTCCCTTTGAGTAACAACGACCAGCCTCATCAGAATTCAGCGAGTGCCCGAGTCTGCGCAGCGCGTGTATGTGTGTAATTGCCAAACATCGCACTGAGATGTCAGGGCCAAATTCAACAGTTAATTGTGGCTAATTGCGTAACAAGCTACCAGGGGAGGAGTGTGGTCGCTGGAGAGGAGGCGAAAGAAGATGGTGTTTACATCAGCCGAGTGCTTATGCCTGCGATGTGAAGTGCCAAATTACACTGCACTAGACCTAATGAGACACTTACCCACCGTCTCTCTCTGGACTCGTTGTCCAAAAAAGCATTAAATATGCTGCCTTTGTTGCATACATTTTTTTCCCCTCCCGAATGAACAAAACACAGCTCGAACATTCGGGGAACAGTTCTACTGAAAGAAAATAAACCACATCAGTTTACGAGCACAATTGAAGGGACAACGGCAGATTTTCAGAGGACGAGGTGAACAATCAAAGACACAGAGCATTGTGAGGCCTTTATGAGATTTCTGCTCACAGCGTTCTCAGAAGTCCTGCCAGTTTTTTTTTTACAGAGTCTAATCAATACAGTACGAATGCACCATCAGGTTTCAAGGTGCTCACAAAAAAACTGTTTTGGACACTTGCAAGTCAAGATGCGACAGCGTGATGTTGGGACGAGATGCCCCAAAAAAAAAAAAAGGGCCACAACAGACGAAGGCAGCTTCCTGTGTGGGGCCATAAGAGGTTCATTGTTTGGTGAGCAAAGAGGAGCAATGGGTCCGTACCTGTATCGTGGTGATTCCCAAGTCACGGCCGACTAAGATCCGTCCATCGATTAATTTGGCGATGCGATGATCCTCCACCTGCGGGGGCAAAAAAAAAACAAAAACACAGCTATCAGCGTTGACCCTGCTGTGAAGAAGGTCATGAGCTCAACCCCACAAAATGTTGGAATGGATCGTGGTCACAGTGAGACAGTTCAGCTAACCAAACATATTGGAAAAAACAAAGCGCAACAAATCAGATCAGTCAGATTTTAGGGGCAAATATAATCATAAATTACTGACTTTTGCAATTTTTTAACAAGTGAAAAATCACTCTTATTGCTGTATTTGTGCTAACATTACTATAAGCATTGAATTCTCCAAAATAAAAGGAGGTTTTCTTCCAGGGTTCACCTCATTTCTACACAAACAGAGGCACTATACAGGGCAAAAGCAAGAAAGGCAATTATCACATGTCTTCGAAAACCAACACATTTGAGCAACTACCACAAAGTATGTGTAAAACATGGTAAACCTACCTTTAGCTGGTCCAGGACCAGATGGGTGATATCAGCTTGCCAGTCTGCACCCAACATGTACACCATCTCCCCCCCTGGATCCGAAGGTTCTGCCACAAAGTGGGTGAGGACTCGCACCAGAGCGTACTGGTACTGCAAGGTCAAAAACAGTGTTACTGTCAGACCTCAGATGAAATCCAAACCCAAGAAACCCAACACAAACACTCATTCATTGTAGCTACGTCACTAATACTTGAGAGTTTGATTACCAGAAAAAGAAACACAAGGTAACAGAATCATAGTGTCTCTTTGTTCCATTTTTTACATGAATACAGACAATGAAAATAACAAAACAAAGAGTGAGCTTTAAATAAAAATGGACCTGAAGAGTGCAGCCTTTTCCTTTCCTGTCGTCATCCTCATCGTCCTCGCTGTCTCTGGTCGGTCTGGGAAGAAGCAAGGAAAAACAAGGAGCCCGTGTCGTTATGTGTTCATTCAATGTCCTTTTTGAGAGCTGACACCGTGCCATATCTGCTGTACAACCTCAGCTCCATCTGCTGTGTTCAGTAAGAAAAAGCAACATGTTGCTCGTTGCTCCTTTGAAGAAAAAGCAGGTTTCCTTTCTCTTTGGTTCCCATACAGCAACCACGGGCCAAAGGTGAGACTCGGCGATGATCTGAACTTCACCTCCGCAAAGTTTTTCCTGTTCACGACACAGTGTCGAGCTGCATCGGTTCTTTGGTGGGTTCGCAGAACTGAAACAGCCGTCACAGTCCTCGACACGAGGGTTCCCTCTTCTCACCTGTTCACCCTGTGAATGCTTGAATAACCCAAAATAGATGAATCCATTATCTTCACTGTAAACGGTGAAGGTGTTTTGCCTGAGATGGAAAAAATTCAGTGACAGTTTTTATTTGGCGGCAGAGAAGCAGCTGCTGATCACACATTTTCCTTTGAGTTGTTTTGTGTGTTTGCAAAATTTAAGTTTCGCAGCTTTACGCGAGTCAGTGATTTTGATTCAAAAGAAAAACTTTTTTGGTCCAGTTTTTTGTCATCGTATAAGACACAATATTTAAAACAGTTTGGATAAAATTCTTGTCCGGACAGAGACATAAATTTAGATCTGCCGCAGGAACATTTTGCTCAATTAAAATCATTTCAAGTTTGCTGTTTTAAGTTATTTCAGCTGACATTTTTCACCAAAAACTTGGAATGTATTCAACAAAACTATATTGAAGAAGAATATATTTTGAGTTATAACTCACAAAAGGCCATCGTTTATTCCTGGGGATTACTTAACTTGAGTCAGTGAATGTTAGTTGTCATTTTTTCACAATATGCAGTCTTTATTTGTCTTTTTGTTGTATTATTTCTAGTCTTACTTATGCCTCCCCTAAAACATGTTATACTTTTGGCTATGATGTCAAACGGCCCTGAAGAATTATGTACACAAATAAAAGCCACAAGGGACGTCATCAATGGTATGAAGATGGTAATACGTTGTGTGCTTCTTTGGAAAAGAAAGCAAAAAGAAAAAGAATGAGAAAATGTCATGGATGCACTATCAGTGTTCAAACAGAGCCGCTGTCTCTCTTGGGTTTCGGAAGTATATTCTTCACATACACACAAATAAAAACACATTCTTTCTTCTTCGTCTCCCTCTGTGTAATATCTCCCCAGCACCTCACGCTGGCAGGCCCGCACAGGCTCATACATCCACGCAAACACACACACACACGGACACACACTGGTTGCCTTGGTGTCTCTTATAGCTGTCCTAGTACCTGTGAAACCCAGGTAATATTACAGGAATTCTCTTTCCATTTCCCAAAGCCCAAGTTGCACACTGTATCTGTGTGAGAGTGTGGGCTTAATGGTGCCTGTGTTTCATTCTGTGAGATAGTGGTCATGGAAGATTGAGGTGTGTGTGCGTGCGTGTACGTGCACGTGTGTGCGTATGTGTTTTGTGTTTGTGCACGTGGCACAGTAGCTACCTGAGCATAAATTGGCGAAAATTGAAAAATAGGCCCAGCCGAAGAGAATGAAAAGGCAGCAAAGATGGGGAATAGTTTCAACACACATTGAATGACCAAACACACAGACACACACGCGCGCACATTACCACAAAAACACTAACACGGAGGCAAAGAAGTATCAGGCTTGCGAATGTTTATTCTGCTAAAAACTGAAACATTCATGAAATTACCCAAACTTTTTGGGCCTTTTTTTCCCCCAATGAGCATTTGTAAAAGGCAGAAAAGCAGCTCGCTGCAAATCATGATGCTCCGACCACCACACTGTCAGAGAATGACGTGGTGCACAGAGGGCACAATGCTGTTTTGGAATCATTAAACCTTTATTTTGTTGCTACAGTAATTGTTTTTTTTTTCCTACAGAATGTGAGCCCCCTTTTCAATTGTGTCTACATTTCATCATCAACAGTAAAATTTGGCCTGGATTTAGACGAAAAGGTGAACAACTGGGCAGACGTAAGAGATGTTGGTTTGTTTCCATGGAAGCAGTTTCGGAAACTGAGAAACCAAAAGGCAAGAGAAGCTAAATCCCTCAGCCGAAAAAATAAGAAGGTTTAGTAAGGAGTTAAATTAGACTTGGGGTATTCTTATTGCATTACCTGGCCTTTTTATAATGCTAGTCTGATATTCATTATTCTCACAGCAGGTGAATAAAGATAAACACCCTTAAGGCATTTCTGCAGTATATAGATGCCGTTCCTTCATCTCTGTATGCTGTTAAGTCTTCTTCTTTCCATATAAACACACAAAAAGCTACACAAAGTAGCAGGAGAAGCGCGTATAAACACACATGCAGAGACAAGTAGTATGTACAGACTGACTGACGCACACACACAAACAGGGGCACACACAACACCCCTCTTTGATGCACTCACTTACATCTTCTCTCTTCGAGAGAATGCGAGTGAATTCGTTCATTCAGCAGAGACGATGCCGAAGCCATAATAGTCGTCATCAGTTTGGCCCGGCGGACCTTGACCTCATAGGAAATCGCTGTGCTCTCAACCGCTCCATTCAATAAACACTACATCACTCACGCATGCGTGCACGCACGCGCTCCACCACAGGAGGGCGAAGTGCGAAGGCGTTGTGCAAAAAAA
>JAUESF010019928.1:0-10053 GCA_032274765.1 Malacoctenus tetranemus | reverse complement strand
AACGTCTCGATTGGCAGATTATTGAAGCTGAGGAAGGGAAGTGATGCACAGTGTCTCAACACATGTGTGCACGCTGATCACCGGTGTCGAACGTTTCCCCTGCACAGGCTCATGACTGAGTTTTAGGGAGTCGAACGTGTGTCTTGGATTCAAACTCTTTTGTCAGGAAGCAGGTTGTGTTGTGTTGTGTTGTTGGGTTCAAGACACCAGTCTGGGAAACCAAAGACTATACGTCCTCGGCTTCAGTGTGAGAGCTTCTGTCTTTACATCACACCCAACCAAGTAATGGTCAAAACTTGGCCTAATCAAAAACTTCGTCCGAACTGCAACTGTGTGATCAAAACTTTGTACGAGAGGTTCAAATGTTGCGTTGTTTCGCAGCCAGAAGAAGAGCTGCTGTGAAAAGAACTGGAGCCGCTCGTGTCTGCTGTCGAACGACCTCACCCCAGGCCTTTCTCTTCTCTACAGGCCAAGACTGAGGAAATTACCTCTTGTTGGTGACGATGGGCACCCTCCAGCCTTTCACCTGGCTCAGCTCGGTGTCTGACACGTCGATCTGCAGCGGGAGTTTGGGCACCCACACGGTGAGCTGCAGCTGCGTTGCCAGGTGCAGGTAGGTGAAGTTGACGGCCAGAGACTGGCGCCCGCGCATCTCTTTGCCGTTCACCAGCACCTGGTCACAGTTCGGGGAAACCTGGACGTGCGAGAGGGGAAAAAAGGTTGGGAACGGTGAGTCGGAGTGACGAGTGGGGGTGATTCGACGCGTCTACAGAAACAGACACAGTCTCCAAGCACAAGGGAGCGTTTGGAACATTTTCCAAGCCAAACAGGAATTTATGATACCACTGTTTTGCACGTTGGCCCAGAAGACTCAACACACCACAAACGCCAGAGAAATATCGGTTAATTCTTTCTGCCTCAAAACAACTAAATTCAGCGTTTCAGTTTGGACTTTTCCCTCGAGTGCCGTGTGCTTTTTCTCTGTGGGGGGGGGGGACCCCAGTTTAAGGGTTTTTTTGTCTCTGAGCAGGGCAGCAGGGCGAACCGTGCTGGGTGCACCTCCAGCACCCTTCGACCCCAAATTTGAAAAGCTGCAGGAAAGACAGACGGATTGTTGTGTGTTGTCGGTTTTGTAGTGTGTCGACCTTCGTGGGTCCCTGTAGTTTTACTATGTGACCTGTTGTGAGGGAAAAAAAGGTCAACAATGTGGGGTTTTTTACTCTCTCTCTTGGGAACATTTGTGTCATTGGTTTTTGTGAAAGCCCAGGAAACTCTCCTGACCTCCACCAAAATGTCAGAATTCCACATTATCTCATTGTTGAACAAAAACAGTCAAACTTGATTTTCTTGCTGTAACATTATAGCCTCGAATATATTAAATCTGCAGCAGCAACACGAGCAAACTCTGCATCGTTTGCCGGTGTGGCCACGCATCTCCAATCACGTTTTTTAGAGGCATGTGTGGTTTGAAAGGACTTCTACGTTCCCCGTTTCCAGAACTGCGCCGATTTTTTTCGAAACGCCATTATTCAAATTGAACCGATACTGAAGGGCACAAAATGCATGTAGACACTGGATTATCATGGTTGTATTTCACAAAGCGGACAGCACCCGTCTGGATAATGTGACAGGCAGAACAAGTGGGGAGAAAGAAAGAAAAAAAAAAAGGCTGGTTTCTATCCAGTTTTGGTTTGAGCCCTTCTCACTCGTCTGCCTGCGTGACTGATCGGGCCGACACGCGCTGGTCAAAACCTGCCCACGTGTTTTTACCCGGGCGAGGAAGGGGGAGCCGAGGCAGCTGGATTTGTCACAGCACGTTACAACGCCACAACCTGCGACTTTCACGCCGTTTGACAACTTCACTCAACGACAGACGGTCCACAGTGAAATCAGACGTTACCTGGAACCCAGAAGACAGACCCAACCTCCACAGACTCCAAGCACGACTTACTGGCGTGTTGGAAGTGGCCTCCGTACAACCGAGCCGTCAAATGTCAGCTGACGCATGAACTCGCTTTTTAAAATCAACCTGCCAGTAAAAGACACACAACAGCTTCTCCTCAGCTACGACACAGTTCAAGCAAATACATCTGAAGTCATCCGAGTTGATTAACACTGACTTTTGCATCGACACAAATCTCTCACCAGCAGGAAGCTTAAATCCTGAAAAGGTGTCGTACTTTCCTCCCTGTGTTGTTTTTTTTTCTCACCCTCCCACTATCATTTCTGTAGCTACAATCTTCACCAACTCTCAGCATGCATATAACCTCCCCCCACTCCACCTCCCTCTCTCTCTCTTCACCCTACACTTATCCTCCCCCTCCTCGCCTGTGAACCTCACATTTTTAACCCCTCACGTTCTGCCTTCACCTTCTTTGGTCCAACTTTCGCAGTCCAACCGTTTTTTTTTCTCCTCTCAGCCCTTCATTACCAATCAAACCAAGTTTCCTCGAGGCACGTGTTGCAATTTGCACTCATGTGAATAATTTGGCTTTTAAGTCCCTCAAAAAAAGGAAATTCAACAGATTGAAACAAAAAAGACTTGAAAAAGAGAAAATATTCGCTTCTCCTCCAATTTCACGCTGGCTGCGATATGGCGAATACCAGCATGCAAACACTCAGTGAAAATCATTCAAACTAAGCCACAAAAGAACCTAATCATTACGAATTATGACAAGAAAATTAGAAGCTCAGAAATAAAAAAAAAAACGAATATTGTTCTTTGCGTCTCTGTTAGAAAAAAGTCTGTCTCGAAAAGAGCTAAAACTTGAAGGTTTTTTCCCACCATGAGTATGACGGATTTTTCTGGAGAAGAAAATTAAGTTTTCTTATTGTACAAGTGACTGAATGTTGGTCTGGATTACAGGCACTGGAATGGCCATGGTTCTTTTCTATATTAGCACAAATGAAAAAAACAAAAACCTGATGAAACCAACTGCAGCAAGTGGTTTGGGATTCATGGTGACTTGTAGAAGCTGTTGGTAAAAATGACACAAGCAACAAACGTGTACAGGAAGTTGGAGCCTGCAGAGAGTTCATGCCAAGAGTAATTCCAACAGTAGGAGGTTTTACATTTGTGACTTACAGATGTCGCTCAACACGAGGGGGGGGGGGCTCATACGCGCCACTGGGAGCCACTTCAGGTTCGATGCCTTGCTCAAGGACACTTCAACAAAGCACACGGTGGGGAGTCAAACTGTCAACCGTTAGAGTTGTGTTCCAGCTGAGCCACACATTTTTAGTGCTGGGCTGGTGGAACTTGTCCCCTCTACCACACTATGTTTACTGCCTGCCACCTTCGACGTCACATCCTCGTTAGAAAAACCCACTCAGTCCTTCAGAAACCTACTTTTGGTGAGTTGCCTGGAGTTTATTTTTAAAATTTTTCGCAGCATTAAAGTGGATTTTATTTTCACCTTAAGTGCACTTTCGCTGAAATCCGGGTGAAGTTGACGAGTTTGACATGAAAGTACAGACTTCAGGTGGCACGTCGGGCTCTGATCGGTTGTTGTCGCACTGAAGCCGGATCGCGCTTGGAACAAAATTTCCCCTTTTTTCCCTCGACAAATACAAACAAGTACAAACGGGAGCGAGGCGAATTGGGCGCGGTGTGACAGGCTCCGTGGCTTCTCTCGGAACCTCTTTGATCTGGAACGAAGTTAACATTTTGTACATCAGAGCTGAGCCGTTACTTCTCCATCAGCTCCTCACCTTTTTTTAATTTCTTTCAATTTAACTTTCTTCTGTGTGCTCTCGCTCCCCAAACATAAAAGGAAAAAAAAAAAAAGTGCCCGGCCCTCCTCTTCACTGCTTCCTCTTTCCAATTTCCATTTTCCTCTCCCTCTTTAACTTTCTTCACATCTCCTCCAAACATCCGACGTCTCCCTTTTTCTCAGCCCGCTCCTCTCCCTTTTGTCTCCACCTCCTGCTCCCCTCCAATCACACAGTCTCCCTCCTTCATCTTCCTCTCTCTCAGAAACCTGATTTGCCGCTTGTTAACATCAAAGGGATGTTCGACTGTTGGTGCCTCAAACTATTTCTCCAAATCATTTTTATTTTCCAGGTGTAAATCAGTGTGAAAACTGTGGCTGAGCTCCGGTTTCCAATGAAGCTCTAAGACAAGTCGGGAGGGGGGGAGGGGGGGGGGGGGGGGCACGCAACGGTTCTGCTTGAACTATCTCCGTCGCCATTGTTCGGCTCTGTCATCTTTATCGCAGGTTTGCAGAATTATCTCTGCACCAAGAATGAATCCCCCAAAGGAACTTCTTCGAAAAAAAAAAAAAAAAAGAAAGAAAGAAAGAAAAAAAAAATGAAGTTTGGGGAAAGTTTAAGGAAATTGTTTCGGGAACTTTTTCAGCTGAGGAACAGAAAAGTTGTCGGGCACCGAAAAAGAGAGAACTTCAAAAGGGAAACGGGGAGTCGCGTCGGCCATGTCTCATGACGTGAACGTGACCTTTGTCATCAACCCGCAGTACATGTCTTTTGACGCTTTCTCGTTTATTCATGAAAATGGCACTTTCATCCATCAACCACGAGTTCCATCGGTCCTCGAAAAAATAAGACCAATTTGGACGTAAATCACAAACTTTATAAAAAGTCGGCTGACAGGTTTCCGATACAAATCGAGTAGATCTGAGGTGTAATGAAGCAATTTGAATCATCCAAGAGGTTAAATTATGAGAATGAATGGAAGAAATCTGCAGACGCACAGTTTATCGATGCACAAACTGAGAAGTGAGCATAGCGAGAACTCAGAGAGGGAATTATTCTTGAATTCTGGCACACACAAGCACGCACACACGCCCACGCACACACACAGACACTCACACACACACGAGCCAACACTCTCAAGTTGGCTTTTCCGACCAGTTTTACAAAGTTCTCCATCACACCATCAAACGATGTCAGTCAGCTCTTGATTAGCAACACATTTGTTCCATCACGGTCAACTTGCACCCTCCCACTCCCAACTCGGAGCTCACCTGAAAAACTTGAATCACTGGGATGAATGTTGACCAGAAACAGCTGCACGGTTTCCTCCAGTGAGGCATCTTTGTGTGATCCAGTTGAACTTTTACATTGCTCTATAAATTAGTGCTGACAATCTGACGCCTCACTTGTGTTTCTATGTCAGCACTGATAAAACAGTGCACGATGAGAACTGGTAAAAGCGGTAACTTGCTGTTGTTCACACATCACTTTACCATTCTGCTTATGATGTAACTTACGTTGTTTGTTCTAACTTCACACCCACTCAGACAAGAAAGTGCAAACGGTGTCACGACTGCAAACAGGGTGACGAGAGGTCAAGGGAGGAAAGAGAGTGGGTGAAGAAGTGGGCGGAGCCCTACGGGGAGACGAAGTGTGTGTGTGTGTGGGGGGGTTATACTGCTCACTTGTGAGTAGATTAACCCGGTGCAGACTCCTGCATCATTGTTGTGTAGTACTATAAAGGAGGAAAATCCAGCAGGTGAAGTGACTTGGACTGTGCACTAACACTGCACTGACACAATGTGGACACCTCACGACACTTCTGAGTCTGGTCTGTGATTCTTGCAGCAAAGTATGAGGTCAAGACCGGTTGGTTGTCACCTCAAAACGTTGGAATGTGTCCCCTGCAGAGGACAAGACCCAGCGCACGCTACAGACGGAGGTCGACTTAAGGAACGAAACTTTCTGCTTGGGTTTAGTTTTAATATGACAATATTTCAGCCCCTCGGTCTCCTTTGTTATTCTACTGCTACAAAATTCTGCCTGCACTTTGAGAGCAACAATTTGTTACGATCATTCTCATTCAGGTCTGTGAAATCCACATTAGCCAATCATAAAAAATAGACAGATGTGATGTAAATAAAGTCCCCTGTGATGTATTTTGCCTCACCTTAAAAGGACATATTGCATTCTTTGCTCCTTCTTTGGTGTGGAAAGGTCAAAAATGACACTTTTTTAAGGGGGGTTATTACTTTGGTTGACTTACTTGTTTGGGGCGATCTGCGTGTACATCAGCGTTGGCTTAAATTCGGAGAAAATCACGAGGAAACGAAACTCTTGGGGGCCGAATAAAATGAGTGGAGCTGATTTGAGTTTGCAATAAAATGTGGAACGTTTGGCGAAGTGAAAAATCTCTGGGAGAGTCGTCCTAAGAAAGTTACAGAGGATCAAACACAATGCAGAGGCTGCATCCCTTCGCTGCTTATCATTTATTTACTTCAATTTAAAGGGGAGGGGGGAAAAAATGTTTTTCAAGTCGGTTGCGACTATTCTCTAATTCACTGTTGTGGCAACTGTGGTGAGCTGGCTGCTGCTGCTGCTGCACGGGCACGCAAACGCAGGAGCTGACCACAACCACACAGAATGTGGCAGATATGCAAAACTCCAACACAGACGCAAACACACAAATCCACACACACGCATCCACAACCCGCGCTCCCAACAAGCATATTGGTGTTTTTGCAAGTAAAGAGCTGAGTTGGAGGTTTGAGGACACTGAAGAATGGATTTAATCTCTGCGTTTTTGAGAGAGACACAGGGAGAGAAAGAGTGGGACGAATGGGAGTGGGGACGAGAGCAAAGGGAGGGAGGAACTGAAGAGAGAGGGGGAGAGGGGGGGAGGGAGGGAGGGGGGGGGGGCAAAAGAAGAGCTGATAAAATGGGCCGAGGAAGAGGGGGGAAAAAGGAAAAAAAAGCAGGCAAGAGTAAGTAAAAGTGTGGATCTCAGCAGTTAGGACTTGTTGAAAACATGGGCCGGAACAACAAGGAGAGGGAAAAAAAAACCCAGGAACGACTGTCTCCACCTTCATCAGACACCACAAACTGCACCACAGAAATGGTAGCGACCCATGAGGAAAAAAAAACATCCCTGCAAACTTTTTCTAACTTTTCCCAACAGCGGCTCAAGGAAAACAAAAACCAAAAAAAAAGAAAGATGAACGGTGTAAAGTATCTTTTTTTTTTGACAGTCAGAAGTGTCTGAGTCCTGTTCGTGGCTCTGAAGCAGTAATAGCAGTGATACAAAGAACACGCACACACACTCAGTCGCAAAGTGAAGCCAGACAAGAGAGAGCACAAGTAGTGTTGAGAGTATATGGCATCCGCTTTTAGTGATGAACATGGGCTGAGACTGTGTGGGGGAGATATAGATATATATATATATATATATATATATATATATATATATATATATATCACACGCCAACATGGTTATTGCGACATGCTACCTTTGTTATTAGTTCATCACCTTTGAAACGTTCAAAGAGCTCGCACTTTAACATGTTATTAGGAGTTTTGCTCAATCAGGCCCTTATTGTTGTGTCCTTTACTGTGAAACATATCAGGACTCATGCTGTCATGTGACAGCAAATTGGAGTTGATGGTGTCGATGAGCGTCACCCTCCGTGCCTGGAGGGTTGGGGTTTTTTCCGATGCTGTTTTAAACCCAGGGAGCCTCCTCAGCTGCAGCGTGTTTGAGCTTTAAACATGACTCTTTTCTCTGCCCCCCCCCAGTAAAGAGCACTTTATGACAAGTGCATGCTGTGATTCCTAATAATCTGCCTTACAGTTGCGGCGGCACATTATGCATGCAGGAACCTCTGACCCTCAGACCTCGGGCTTGTTTCGGAAGAAAATGACATGCTTTATCTTCGCTTCTGTGCAGAGGTTAATTGATGGTCACGTCGCGATACATTGTGAATGAACGGGCAGCCTTTGTTCCACTCGCTGTGCTCTTGTCAAACCACCCACTGCCCCCCCACCTCCCCTCCTCCTTCCCTGAAGAAAGAACCTTTGCTTTTTCCTTGAATGTCAAACCTTGAAAAAGGAAATGATGCGACTCACCGAGAGGCACCTGTGGCTTTGCTTACATTACATTAATTTTATTCTAATGCCACCAGGCATTTAGTCATTGCTTTTAAGGAATATTTCAGACCACCACAGGAGATTTCATGACTCAGAAGAGCGCATCAATCCGAGGTCCTGTCGGAGGACGGCGAGGAGCAATGCGTTGACTCCCTCTGGTGACAGTCCAGTGTTACCGATGACTGCTGCGAAACATTTTCCCCAGAAGTGTGATGACAGCAATACTTCACCTTCCTCTGCTGAGAGTGAGTTATTTCACATCTTGTGTATTCGGTGAAAATTGATTCATGAAAGCCTCTGCTGGGAAGGGAGTCCGCTGAATTTTGTTTCGACGGAAACCGTCCGTCCTGCCTGCGTGTATTGGCAGGAACACGTTGAAAACATGCAGGGCCCTCTAGGACCAGGATCTCCAGGAAGACCAGGACACAGTCTCTGTTTTGAGAGTGAAGATAAAGTATAATCATTTCCTCTGTGATTGATTGTTCAACCAAATCAACTCAAGGGGAATAACAGTTTTAGACAAATCGTCAGAATATCTTCTCCATTTCACCAATGTGTAATTAGCTTTCTCCACATTTAATAAGAGGCTGTCTGTTTGTTGCACCTACTTTGTTGCCGGTTGATGTCACTCAACACTCCCTCGGTGTCAGCAAACATTTATTAGAAGAGTTGAACCGTGCCACAAAGGTACTTTGGGAATTCTGACTTTGCATGAGCTGAAAACATACCAATTGCATTTAGGCACAAAAGGTGATACTTTGTGGTTTGGCTGCATCTTTCAGAGTCTTTGGCCCAATTCCAATTGTCTTCCTTAATCCTTAATCCGCAATCTTAAACAGCTAGAAATGGGACACTCCTTAATGCAGATACTTCCTCAATACTGTAGGGGGCAGCATTGCACCAAAGTGGCGTTCAGTCTTGTTCGAAGAAGAAGAAACTGTAGCAACGGCAGCAAAAGATCGTAAAAGAGCATTAAAAACAATCAATGTTGCACAACAGCAAGATAACTAATCCATAACATGGGCCTAACAAAGACATGTACATTTGCAGCTTGCCGTCTACGCCGCCATGACAATTCGCAATGCATTCTGGGTACTCCTTACTTTTCAGGGAGGTAGTGGAGCTCCTCCGTTTTAAGGAACGAAACAGCCATTTTGTTCCTCAAACTCGCTCCTGAATTTACCTTCTGACAAATTGGGACAGCACTTGGTCATTACGGGAGCGTGCATTTTAAGGATTAAGGTTGAGGACTGAGGATTAAGGAAGACAATTGGAACGCACTCTTTGACTCCAAAGTCATTCAAACCGAATGACATACAGCAGCAGGCGGGGGAAAAGAAAAGAAAAGTGAAGCTCTGTTGGTTTTCACGGTTTGATCACTCCATAAACTCGCATCCAGACTAAGCAATGAGGTGTGTTGCTTATTGCAGCCGTCTTTGACTCGGTTTCTCGTCTGCCTTCCCCAAAACTTGCTCAGAAGTCCCAAAACTCGGTCGCCCACTCACTCCCATTTACTGGTGATCTCCCCAGGCTGACTCATTTATTTAAATCCATATTCATTTCCCTTCAAGCTAAGTGATCCGTCTGAATTTACAGTTACTGCGCTCCCTCTGTCTTCCTGAGCCAGATTTTCTCTATTAGTCTCTCTCAGATGTGTATTTTCTCCCCACCACGCCGCTCATCCATCTCTCTCACGCTCAGATTTCATCATGCAATCTTTTTCTCTCTCGCTCTCCCGCCTTTCCCCCCCGCTTCCCATTTCAATCGCTCGAAGCCTCCAGCGATCCAATCCATCTGACTTTCCCAATCCCATCATCCAATCAGGGCCCACTCGGTGGACAGAGGCGGGCCCTGAGGGACAGGCTAACCAACTCTCTGATGGGATTAGACGTCCCACCTGCCCGTCATTTGAGGAAAAAGCCCACACCAGGCCAATCGCCTCCTCGCACAGTTTCATATGGCTGTCATTTAGAGACGTGCCTTTTGTTTTGGACACACTCAGACGCACACATGCGCCACACACAGATGAGTGCAGCCATTAGCAGCCTGTAGCCTCATACATTATTCGTCTGTGGCTCAGATAATAGACAGCTGATTGAGAGAGCGGTTGCGCACATGCAAAAACAGCTACACACACACACACACACACACACACACACACACACACACACACACACACACACACACACACACACACAC
>JAUESF010019889.1:23079-33265 GCA_032274765.1 Malacoctenus tetranemus | reverse complement strand
GGGGGGGGGGGGGGGGGGGGGGGGGGGGGGGGGGGGGGGGGGGGGGCGGCGGGGGAGGAGGGAACGCAGCGCCGTTGGTCATCAGACATGGCGGCGGAGCGGGCGGCGGGGGGATGAAGGCGGGAGGCGCCGCCGGGCTGGGCGGGCCCAGCCGCAGCACCGCCATGGCGGAGCCAGGGGTGGGCATGGACGGGGGAGGGGGCGGAGGCGGCGGCGGGGGAGGCGGGACGTTAGTCCTTGCCGCGATGTGGTTGACGTTGGGCTTGGCGACCGGCGCTGGGGGCGGAGCTGGACCCACGGGCAGCACCGGCTGGCCGATGAGGTGGAGGTGGCCCGGGAGCTTGTGGTGGTTGGCGCTGTGGGACGCCTTCTGGTTCTGCAGCCGGGTGATGGTGCTGTACTTGTACATGGTGGGGGCCGGCGAGTGGTGCGACACCATTTGAACGGGTGGCGGTGGCGGCGGAGGCGGGGGCGGTGGCGGGGGAGGTGGAGGCGGCGAGGGCGGCGCCGCGGGGGCCGGCGGCGAGTGGTTGCAGCTGCTGACGGGGAGCGGCGGCGGGGGCGGCTGCTTCTGTGGCGACGGGGGAGGAGCCTGGGCGGGCGGCGGGGGCGGGGCCTGTGGGGACTGTTGGGGGGACTGCGGCTGTGGCGGCGGCGGCGGCTGTGGCTGCTGCTGGTGATGCTGAGGCTGCAGCTGAGGCTGCGGGGGCGGAGTCAGGGCCTGGTGGTCGATGGAGTGCTGGCTGTGATGGCGGTGGCCGTGGGACGCGTGCGGCAGCGTGGCGCCTCTGGAAGCTTCCATCCGCATCTACGGAGAAACGACACATGTCACTCAGCGAGGGGCGGGGCTTCTGTCGGCAGGTTGCTGGCGTGAGAGCGGCCTCACCTTGGTGCTCTCCTCGATCTGCGTTCCTCGCTTCCACGCCTCCGAGAAGATGGAGCTGACCACGCTCTGGGAGCGCCCGTGGGAGGAGCCTGTGTCCACGCCGCTGTCCGAGTGGCCCGAGTGATTCGACTGGGACTCTGAAAATGGATCGTGCGATGAGTTTTCGTGACGATACGTGGCGAGAACGCGGTCACACGGCGACGGGACTCACCCGGTATGCTGGCCGAGCTGGAGCCCGAGCGGATGCTGGAGGTGGAGAGCGACGACCAATCGTAGGCCGCCTCCGTCCTCTTCATGGCCTCCTGGTAGTTCATGTACAGCTGCTTCCCGTACTACACACAGAAAACAGTCAGCACCATCCAACACTCTCACGGCCCACCTCACAGACTGCCACCGCGGCCCACCTTGGCGATGCGGATCCCGTTCACCCATTGGTGCAAAGTCCTGACGTCATCGCAGCACAGGTACTTGATGTACTGAGACTTCTTCTGGATCTGTGGATGCTGCAAAGAAAGGAAGACGAAAACAGGACGTGAGACATCGATGAGGTGGCTGACGGTGAGTTCAGGTGCCAGCCAACGGAGCGTCACCTTGAGCGCCAGGCAGTAGTCGGTGGGGGCCTTGTATTTGCTGCGGTAGTCCTGACCGTAGTACACGTTGACGTGGTCCAGCTGCAGGAAGCACACCAGGTCTCGGGACGCCTGCGGAGACACGACATCTTAGACACGCTTCAACTAAATAATCGAGGGCGCCAGTCGGCAGCGGTTGGAAACATGCAGCTGGAGGACGTCGGTTAAAAATAGCTCACATGTGTGCGGGAGAATCGGGTCTGTTCGAAATCAATAAATAAGAAACGCATGTTGTTCAAAGCGCCAAAACAGGAAATGCCACGACAGCGAGCGGGGCCGGGCCGTTTCTCACGATCCCGGCCTCGTTTCTCTGAGCAGCGCGTTTTTAAGGACTGCCGTCCGACGCCGGACTGACCTTGGCTTTGCCTTTGGGGACGTAGTAGATCCCGGAGGCCCGGAGCAGGAAGTAGCGCTTCTTCCATGACTTCTTGCCGTCTTCCTTGAGCCACAGGACGCCCTCGATCTCGGGCACGGACACCGAGCCGCCGCAGAAACACTCCTGGAGCCAAAGCAGAGTGGACGTGTCAGGATCCGGCTCCCAGCAGGGCCTGAGGTGGTTCCTGGGAGGGGAGGGAGGGGGGGGGGTTCTCCTACCTCCAGTAAAGCCTCTTTATTCCTGTCGGCCATCTCCGACGTCTCCTTCCGCCCCAACAAATAGTTCTGGAAGCGATTGAGGAGAAAGGACGCGAGAGTCAGCCGCTCACCTCGTCTCATGTTCGATGAATTATTCACTTTTACTCGCTTTAGAGGTTTGACCTACTTCCACGTCTCCTACACAAACGCCCTCGCCCGTTCACTCTCCGGCCTCTCAGCATGCATAAACAATGCGCCCGCGCGTACGAAAACGTGCAGGGAGAAAAATGGGCAGCGTGCGTGCGTTTGGGTCACCTGGGGGTTTTTGAAGAGGGCGTACTTCTCGATGCGCTCGATGAACATGAGCTTGTTGTGGCTGTCCCGCGTCCAGTTTAAGAGGTTCTCCACCAGGTTCTCATGATCCTCGAAGATGCGCTCTGGGAGAGAGGGAGGGCGGGAAAGGGGGAGAGGGGGAGAGAGAGAGAGAGGGGAGGATGATGAGATGCAAGGTAGGCAGGTTTTTTCTGCTGAGCTGCACTTTGCTCCTAATTTCCTCCCCCGAGGAGATTTTTTTCGGGTGTTTTCGGGTGGAGCAGGATCTTCAAACGCGAGCCTGAAGTCACAAACATGTCGTGTCCTGGTGTTTTGTGCATGAAAACTCTTTCTCACCCATCTGCAGCTCGGTGATGGTTTCCACCAGCGACCAGTCGGGACTGTAGCCGCAGTGCGACTTGTCCAGCAGGCTGTCCAGCACCTGCCTGACCGTCTGCCGCTCGTCCACCATCATGGTCTTGGAGCTCTCGTCCGACATGTGGACCCTGATGACCAGCTGAGGAGGAGAAGCGACAGACGTGAGGAGAAACATCCAGGAACTCGCTCTGAAGGTACGAAAATGACAGTCTGGTGTTTAAATCTTGGAGATTACTTACATTTTAAAAGTGAACGTGAACGCGTCACGTGTAGAAAGAACATCAAACTATGCAGAAAATCCAGAACAAGCATTCTTTGTCTAATCTGAACGGGACCACCTGACGTGCCAAATCCGGCCCCACACGACCCACTTAAACCTGCCGGGACCCAAATGAAGCCCCCCCCCCCTGCTCAGTTCCTGAACCCCCCTCTTGCTCTGTTTGTTGCTGCATCCAACCAGCGTGCAGCGCTGGATGATGGACCCCGAAACTGAACCAATCAGCCTTCTTTTTGGGGAAGAGCAGAGAAGCTCAGACATCAGGGGGTGAGGTGGGGGGGGAGGCTGACCTACATTTCACACAGGAACCCCCCGAACCCAAAAAAACCCCTCCAGAAAAAGTTCATTTGAGGAGAAATCAGGGATTCATTTCTCTCCTGTCAGAACACACAAGCGATCTTTGTGTTTCCTGGGAGCTCGCGCCGTACCAGCTCCCTTTCTCCATCCCTCAAATCCAGCTCTGTCCACCGACACACTGCTGGATTATCCCCCCCCCCACTAAAAACATCCTTTTTAGGGCTGAAAACGCACGCCGGCCTTTCTTTGGCTGCTCGGGCTTCAACAACGCGTCTCGTGTCTGCATTGTCTCCGAAAGCCGCCCCGACTCCGCCGGCTCCCTCCCCTCCACACACACGCTCACAATTCAAACGCCGCAATGACCTATTTTTCCTTCGCCTGGCTGTGAATGAAGTTCACAAAGAGAACGTGGCGATACGGCAGCGGCTGTTACGCAACGCGGCGCGCGGTTTTTTCGTTCGGGCCGAGGGAGAGGACAAAAGGGGGCGAGAGGAGACGCTACCTTTTTGACCTGCGCCTCCTTGATTTTCTCCAGGGCGACTCGGATCTTCTCGGCCTTCAGCTTGGCAGCTTGTTCCTCCTGCACCAACACACACAATTAATATCCAACGACATGTCACACAAATGGAAAGAAAAAGAAGCCTCACAACTGTGTGATTTCGCAGCCTTGCCTCATCCTCCCCCCAGCAGGGACAAGACATCATGCACACACACACAACTTCATTAAATAGTTAGCAGCCGTCAAGAGCGCTTTGAAGCTGGTGGCGTCATGGCGCCCGGTGCTTCTGCTGGCTTACCTGGCCCCGCCAACAGGACGCCATCACCTCCATGCTACAGGTTTTCGCGCGGGGAGCGATCGACTCGCGCAATTCGCCTAAACGCCGCGGCTCGCAGCTGATCTGGGATCCATCCCCGGAACGTCGGCGCGGCGCTGACGGCTGCGGAGCAGATTCATGGGGAGCTGCTGCAGCGGCTCGCTTTGATGTCGCTATACAGCGGCGGCGAGGGGGGGGGGGGAGACAATGGTGGGAGATCCCCCGAAGGGCGAGAAGCTGCAGATGGAGGCGGGATCGGCTCGGGAAGGAAAGATCCGTTTCAAATATTGAAAACATAAAGATCCCAACGCATCGAAAAATAGAAACAATTCCAGCGAGGAGTCACAGGAAAGTTACTCCTCCTCCATCCTCAGCGCCTCCACCCGTCGGGTCAGCTCGCAGGGGGGGGGGGTGAGCCGTGACAGCCAGGGTCCACCGACATGTGCGCCCAAGACGAGCACGATTTGACTACAACTCCGAGTGCCACGGCGAGGGGGGGGACGGCGGACGACGGCGCCCCTCCCCCTTCCTTCCCTTCTCCTTCCTCCTCTCTTTCTAGCACAAGCAGAGGTTTGGGAGCGTGCCCAATCGATGGGAGCATAATCCCCCCCTACATATAGGAGAACAGTGGGAGGGGGCAGCCAACCAGAGAGCACCAGACACCTCCTATTTACCCTTTGGCCAATCAGGGCGGAGGAAGGGCGCGACTGCCGGCCGCTGGAAGCTAAACTACCCTGACAGGGACAGCGAGTGGAAGCTGAGGTGCTGAATATTTGAGGTCACGTGGAGCAGAAGGGACACGGGGGTCTTAACAACTGCACCCCGACCCCCCCCCCCTCCCTCGACCCAGACTGCCTCCTTCCACTTGACCGCCTGCTGAGTGCGCTGGCACTGAAGCGACCATTATTCCGACCTCCACCCTGCTCTTCAGGAGACGTCGGCCTGACTCGCCTCCACCTTCACACTCGGCAACACCGGAGCGAATCTGGGAAAAGCTCCTCTCCGGCTCCCTCACTGTTTGATCTCGGGAGCGGCGATGCTCTGAAACGCCGAGGTTTACCGACGACGACGAGGCGACGAAGGCCAGAAAAAACTGCAGGACTTCTTATTCTAAATGTATGCGAATCAAAAAGCTTGTGAAATGGAGAGAAGGAGAAAAACGAGTGCATAAAGCTCCTCAAACGTGCTGCTGACACCTTAAGAAGCATGAATCGAGTGTATTCAGTCTGTGTGCTCGTTAAAGAAGACAAAGGAGGGAAAGAAATCCATGTTTTATCAGCTTTTGGGTCCAAAACTTGTGAGAGGATTCGCTTTTTAACAGGGATTTTTTTCCGACATGCAGAGAAGCAGAAAACACTCGACCACACGCACGCACGCACACACACGCACGCCTGCGTAGGAGGAGGAGGCAGAGAGCATCAGTGAAGGTATGAGAAGATCACCTTGGTCAGGAGGTGAGAAGGCTTTCCAGCTATGCTTTTCAGAATGAGCGAGGTTTCTCGGTCCAGATACGAGTGCTGGAGTGAAGCCGGAGAACGGAAACAAGACAAAACAGAGAGGAGTCAGTGGCGGGTGATTGTGCGGGTGATTCAGTGGGCTGCCGGTGGCGTGGGAGTGGGGGGGGGGGCACGAAGGTCGACGTTAGATCAGCTGTGGGTGAAAGGAGCGGTGATCGTGAGAGCAGAGGAGAAAAAAAACAAGACAGATCAACAATGAACTCGATACGAAACCACTGAGACGCGTCTCCTGGAAACATGACGGTGATTCGGGACTTTTGCTTCTGACTCCACACAAACAACACACAGCTACATGCAGCACATGCACTTACGGTGGCTCGGTCCACTTCGCCCTCCCCTGAGGTGAAGTCGAGCTGCCGCCTGGCCGGCTTACCGATGGCTCGCCGCAGCGTGACATGCTGGGGGGGGGGGGGGGAAGGTGGCGGCGAGGGCGGGGTTTGTGTGCGAGTAGCAGGCACGAGCACATATGATGAGAGAAAAGATGCAGAGATGTAAAACACATGCGGGCGGGGACATGCGAGGCAGCGTGCTCCTGCAAACACCCCTTTGGGGGGGGGGTTTGCGGTGCAGAACAAAAGAGGGGTCGTTAACCTGGTAATCCAAGTCACACTTGGGATTACGGTGACGCCGTGCGAGCTGCGCGCGGACGCGGCGTGCAGTCGGACGTCATGCGAGGTTTGCTTTACATGCAGGTGCTGGATTGAGGTCAGTTCAGCCTGATCACGCCCCCCCCGAATGCTTTACATTCAGGGGGCAACTGACCCCAATACCGAGTGACACACGTTTCACTTACCGTCACATGGAGACACACACAAACTCCGGCAGGTTTTTAATCTCTTACACACACAGGATCGCTTATGAACAGTGATGTGTGTATGTGTGTGTGTGAGACTCGTACCTCCGTGTTGGTCTGGTTCTGCCCCTGCGTCCCCGGGCTGCTCTGCCCCTCCACCTCTCCCCCCGTCCCCCCTTTATCAGTGTCCAGGGAGTCCATGCTGGAGGCCGACGCGCACGCCGAGTTCACGCTGGAGCGCTGCGACGCCGCCTCCTGCTCGCTGACTGCGCCCACAGAGCCCGTCCTCCGGTGCTGCCCGCCGCCGCCGCCGCTGCCCGATGACCCCGACGAGGGCCGCCGCAGGGTGGCGGAGGACACCGAAGACGAAGACGAGGAGGAAGAGGAGGAGGTCTGGCGCGCCGCCTCGTCCATGCTGAGCGAGGCCTTCTCCAGCTGGGAGGTGATGTCGTCCAGGGAGATGTTGGAGGCCGGGGGCCGAGCGTTGACGCTGGCGCCTCGGACCGTGTTGGCCGGCGACGCCCGCGTGCTGCTGCTGGTGCTTCCTGCAGGGGGAGTTTACGGATTGAAGACAGCTCGGATTGTGGATCAGAACTGAGTAATGGCGTCACTTCGAGGGGCTACCTCCGCTGCTGCCCCCGCCTCCGGTGCCAGCGTGCTTGGTGCTGGCGCTGCGGCCCCCCGCGGCCCTCTGGGGCCCTTTGTTCTGACCGCGCACGCTGGAGTTAGGCCTGGAGATGGTGTTGAGCTCCTGCTCGATGGAGCACAGGTCGGCCATGAGGGCGTCCAGGTCCACCGTGTCACCCTGGTTCAACGCCTCTGCAGGGGGGGAGAGACAGGAAGGGTTCGAAACCAGAGCAGAAGACGGGTCAGAGGGGGTGGGGTGCGAAGCGGGGGGTCTCACCGTTGATGTTGTACATGGAGAAGCGGTAGGAGAAGTTGGCCATGTTTGTCTCCTGCCTGAGCGGCGGCTTCTGCAGAGCTTTCTGTGGCTTCCCGTCATCCAGACTCTACAAAACACACACACACACACACGATTCTAACCACCATGTCTGCCTGCTCCACTCACACACACACGGCACAAAGCAGCGGTGGGAGGGGAGTCGCTGGGATACAGTGGAGACAGGATTAGCTGTGCTTTGGAAACGGCTGCTGCGCCTCTCGGGCTGCTGCGCCACATGTGCGAGGCCGTGTTGGTGCGCCCGCCCACCCGGACCTGCGTCAGCTTGTCCAGCTCGCCCAGCCAGGCCCCGAACATCTTGTCCAGGTCCTGGTCCTCCTTGTCGCTGTCCTCCTCGGCGCCATGGTCCAGCTCGTCGTCGGACACCTGATCCATCTGAAGGTAGGGGAGAGAGAGAGAGACGCACACGGTTGATGTTCACACGGTGGATCAGGTCACACCCACACAGCAGAAAAAGGAAAGAAAAAAAAAAACCTTCAGCTCAGCTCATGCCAACCTCACTGCCTGTTACCATGACAACCACTCCCGGACCCCTAGCGGGCGCCCTGCACCATGTGTGATCGCTGGGAAAAAATGCCCTGTAGTGTCTCGGGTGTTGCTGCTGCTCACTGGTGACACACCCATCTGGAGGGAGGCAGTGGGGGAGGGAGCAGAAGAGCATCTTCCTCCCGTGGCGCTCGATACCTCCCTCCATTAAGCCTCCTTAAAGCTGACAAAGAGGTTAATAAATCAGCCTCACAGATCAGCCGCTCACGGTGCCAATGGCCACATTCCCCATGATGAAGGAGGCAGACTGCCAGAGAGCAGCTGGAACGTATATGTGATCAAAGCGCTCCCTCTGGTGGAGAGGGGGAGACATGCAACCTCTCAGTCAGTGTCAAAAAAAAGAGAATGACATGTGACAGAAGTGATTAAAACCCACCAAATATCAGACAGACTCAACTGCGGTTTGCTTCTGTCCCCCCCAAAAAATGACACAGTCGAAGGACACAAAACAAGACGTAACTGGAACGCATCCAATCGAGACAAACACCAGATAAGATTTCAAATGTCCCCATTGGATGATATGCGGCCTTGACATGTGCTGACGTCCGTCTCTTATCGCTTCTGTCAGAAACGGGCATTCGCACACTTTCGATAATCTGATATTACCAAACTCAGAGGGGGGGCGGGGGCGGGGGGGGGGTCGCCTTGCACAAAATGTCAGCGAGGAACAATGATATCTTATCTGCTGATACATTTGTCAAGTGGAAGGACAGAGAGGAACAGCCCGAGTCACGCCTGTGATGCTTGGACACACGCCAGAGCTGCACACACCCGCACACATTCAACCAGCGCCCCCCTTCTTTTAAAAAACAAACTGCAGCTTTTAATACGTCGTCCTTTACTCCTATTTATTTCTACTTGGTTTCATTCACTTTTAGGTATTTATTATTGATTTATTCACTCATTTTCTCTGGTAGTTTCCTGAGGAAACGCCTGTGTTTTGGTACGGCCCAGATTCCCCCGAACCGCCCCGGCCTGATGGAATATTCCAGCGTAATCCCATTGATGTTTTCAGGGGGCGTCGCTCCCTCCTGTTCTCCACGCCATGCAGTGTCAGACACAAGCGGGGACTGTACCAAACCGGGAATAACCCCTCCGATGACCACCCCCCCCCCCGTGCGGGGCCCTGGCGCGTCCCAGTTCATCGGGGGGACCCCGGAGGCCGTCTGCATGTTGGAGGAATGCGATAGAGAGCAGGTGATGGAGCAGTCGGCTGGGCGAGAGGCGAGGAGGGACGCGGAGCGGCTCGTTCCGGATCGCATTCCAGGCGCCGCGCTCGCTTCGGAAAGCACACATCAGGGGGGGAACATGTCGGAAAGACGGAGCCGAAGCATGTAAACAAAAACAAACCGAGCTAATCTATAGACGTGTGCGTGTGAGATGACATCCGAGTGCGTGGGAGTCGGAACAGGAAATAGCCAGGATGTGCAGGATTCCTGATATCCCCCATGGCCCCGTTTCTTGGCAGGAAACTCCAGCTGTCCATTCGTGCCACTTACATCAAGGGGTGGGCTCTGAAAAATTCTCCCCCCCACCCTCTGCAGTCTGCACCATCACCCGGTGGTTACAGTGAAAAATGGTGACGGTAGCCAACAGACTGTTTGAATTACACGCCGGCGCTGGAGCAAGCGTTTCCCTGCCTTTACATGCGTCTCCGTTTGGGGCCCCTCCAGGTCACACTGGTCTACTTGTGGGTTCCAGGCTGCTGTAAAAGTGCGACATCATAGCAGGCTGGAAGCTGACGAGAAGGCAAACGACAACCCCCCCACACACACAACTGTTCCCGCACGCTGCTTTGCTGTGACTCGCCGAGGTGTTTCCATATGTAAACACACAGGCTGGAAATGAGTCACTCGGCAGGACGCGTTTAATTGCTGCGTTTAAACAGCGAGTCAGCCGCGGGGTTGCTACACCAGGCGCAGGTACAACTACAAACACAAGCTGTGGGTACAAACGCACCACAGAAGAAGAAGAGGAACAGCTGAAATAAAGTGGAGCGTGCCAGCGAACACAAAGAGCACTCAGAGTCGCTCTAATGGAATCAGGACAGATGCTGCTGCAGGTTTAAGTGAGTTACCACCTGAGGCCCTGCTTTTAAGCTTATAGAGCATGACCTGAGGGAGACTGTGTGTGTGTGTGTGTAAATCTACAGGCATCATCGCAAAACCAAAACAGAAGCAGCCCACACTCCCTACACTCCCC
>JAUESF010019889.1:0-13620 GCA_032274765.1 Malacoctenus tetranemus | reverse complement strand
GAGCTCCATCTTCTAATTTGTGTGGTTGGGGAGGAAAACGGCGAACCCGGAAGTCAACAGCGAGAAAGCAACTGTACGAGCACCTCCGAACGGAGGGCGTCCGAACATTTTGGGCCAAGCGGGCGGCATTTCCCAGCAGGGTGAGAGAGGGTGAGGTGGCGCAGCTTAATTTGTTTGAATCTGAGTGTGCGTTCCGGCGTGCGCTACCAGAAAAACCATCGACAAAGGCAAACAAACACGGAGACGTGCGCGCTGCTGTTATGGTTTCGTGAGAACAGAGTGAACTCTGAGCAGACCGGGGTGCAAAGGAGGGGGGGGGGGTGCATAGAGGGCGGCCGGGCCGGGCTGATGTTTATCCCGCGGCGGCGGCGATCTGCAGCAGAGGAGCAGCCCTTTAATCTGAATCAACCGAGGATGGAGGGAGTGGAGCGCGCGCAAAACCAACCCCGAGAAAGGCATAAATCCACTTTCCCCTTCCATATGTAACTCCTACCAGCGACACATCATACATCACCCGACGGTCAATAAGATTTTTTTTTTTTTTTTTTTTTTACAGTGCGTCGTTCTTCTGAGTTAGCACTTTGTGTCCTCCGCGCAGGAGTGCTCCTCGTTTTGCCCCAAGCTTTCCGAGTGGTCCCAGAGTCAAAGGGCCATTATTCCACAGCCCGTCCACGC
Organism: Malacoctenus tetranemus; assembly: GCA_032274765.1. NCBI lineage: Eukaryota > Metazoa > Chordata > Actinopteri > Blenniiformes > Labrisomidae > Malacoctenus > Malacoctenus tetranemus. Next base: position 12,945 of record JAUESF010019889.1, on the reverse strand, counting down.
AGACGAGCCGGCCCATCCATCAGCCCGTCCCGTGACTGTTGTGGGCTCTGCAGTGGATCATAGGGAAGGGGAGGGGAGAGGGGAGGGGGGGGGAAGAAACAGCACGCACACATAAATCACTCCCCTCCACTTTCTTCGCTGGAGAGATTCCCACTCGGATGAGATTCCCGTCTCCGACCGCGATCGGGTTTAAGGCGATCACCCAACTTTGTGTAACGCAGCCCGGTGCTGCCAGACAAAGCTGAGCCCGCAGGCCGGGACGGTCTCAGGTGTTCACGCATGGGGTGATTAACCACGTGGGGAGTGACGATGAGGACAGCTTGCTTTATAAAAGCAACACTGACAAGGGGGGGGGGCGCTCCCCTCTCGTTTCCTGTCACGTGCTGCATTGAGCCAACAAAGGCCGGCGTCCGAATGAAACGGGCCATCTGCAGGACAGTGAGAATGAGCCACCTGCCTTTGTCAAAGTCACAGTGATTAACAGCTGCCTAAGCTGCTTAGACTGTACAGGGGGGGGAGGCCGCAGAAAGACAATTAAACAACCGAACAAGTGTCAGAGCACATCTAATGATCGGGAGCGATCATGTCAGTGAGAGTCAGGCTGGTCGTTTAAGAGCGGCTAGGCCGCCGTGGAGATGCTGAGTCAGCAGCCTGCTGGGGAGGTTGCCGTGGAAACGCAAGAGGAGCTGGCAGCCGCAGGAACCCGAGAGCTGAACTCGGCCTGAATTTTTCAGATGAAATTGAATTCGAAATGGATCTGAAACTTCACGAGACGTAGTTTTATTTTGAAGCGTCGGTATCAAGACTATTGAGTGAGCTTTTCCTGTTGGAGTGCAACTCCCAGCGGCACTGACCTGCACTATAAATGTAACCCCCACGACACCACTTCACCCACTGGCAGCGCGGCGCCAACGCGGCAAAGACACGCGATTGTAGGTCAGCGCCGGTCGTTTGTATCATTAGCCTTCCTCTGCGTGGCAGCGTGGAGCTGGATGTGCGCTCCGAAAGGAGGAGGAGGAGGAGTGTGGCCTCCTTCTGCCTGCTCCCATCACTGGCACGGGATGCTGAGCTCCACGAGTGAAGGTGGACAATCCAACAGAGCGGCAGGGGGGCCGCGTGGAGGTGAGTCATACACCACAAATCAATGCAGCCCGACTTCCAGCCATTGAAGACATAAGACTTTAAGTACAGCAGAAAAGGCCAACAGGAAGGGCAGCTCGTGCGCCTAAAGAGTGGCTGTTTTCCAGGCTACAGGCGGCCTGCTCGGCCATTTGTCTTTGTTTGCAAATGGCAGAGGCAGCTGCCATCAAAGGTCAGCGAAATGTTAGCAGAACGAGGCCCCACTGAGGGCGGCGGGGGCACGCCCGCCTGGACTCCAACACGCGGCTCTCCGCACATCCAGACGTCTTGTTTGGCACCAGGCCGGTTTTCCCCCAAAGTTTTCAGGGTGGAAATATCTGATTACATCCCCCCCCACCCCCACCTCCACCCCTCCCACCCCCCAGTCAGGTCTCCATCAGTGTGCGTTTGAAGTGCCCACCTTCAGCCCCCTGGCTGTAACACAACCTAGGGAAACACACACCGACCACTGTCACCGTCAGGCCCCCGGCGGCCTCGTCTTTGGTGCAGGGGGGGGTGGGAGTCGGACCTTTGCATGAGAGGGGGGGGCCGGCAAAGTGGCGACAGACAGACGGGTCGGCGCGCAGGGGCCTGGAATAGCCTCCAAATCTGCCCATCTTCAAAAAACACGCCGTCCCCCAGGGGGGCAATTCCTCAAGACCCCCAACTCGTCCGACAACTGCTTTTCTCATCTCATCAGTTGCATCAGAGAGAAATCAAACGCATAAGGACAGGATGAAGGAGGGAGGGGGGGGTGGAGGGAGGGAGGAAAACAGAACAGCAAGTTTTTCTTTACTTCCTCTTCAGGCAGACGGAGGATGAGAAAAACACGTTTCTGGTCCACAGACGGGAGCCGGGGGGGGGGGGGGCTCCAGGAGGGGGAAAAACCTAAAAGCTGACATGTGCTCGTAAACGGGAGCAGAGAAACGACACGCTACTCCCCAACACATGTTTCACCTCCGCGCCGGGAAATTTAAGCTGTGACGAAGCGGTTTTTTTTTGACTGAGCCTGGGACCAATAACCCCCCTCCAGGAGGGAAGCGTCCCGATGCTCGTTCTCCATCGGAGTCGCTCGAAACGGCGAGAGCGACAAGTCGAAGAATACGGCGCGACAGGAAAGCGAGTGAAATTCTTCTGACGGGCCGAAAGAGAAGAACCAACACAACAAGCTGCAGGGCATCTGTCTGAGGGGGGGGTGGGGGGGGGAGCAGAAGGCCAGCGCTTATCTTCCACCCATTAACTGCACTGTAAGCGAACAGCTCGCTTTGTAGCAGCCCCCCCTTCCCTGCACAGAATAATGTGCTCCAGGAGCAGAGCTTTGTGGATGCAAATCAAGCGTGCCTTAAGGACACAGACGGGCTATTATAAAGCCACTGTGGGGAATAAAGGCCGGGCCAAGTGGCTGCTTAGTGGCATTTTCTTCAGCTGGGGGGGGTCTGTTTGTTTTGCTGAATCCACCAGCCAGGAGTCTGAAAACTGTCCTCACCTGGCCTCAGGAGGACAAATACCACAGGGAGCAATGACTCAGGCGGAGCCGGGGGCCCATGTGGCGGGCGGCCAGGCGGCGGCGATGGCGAGCAGCTCGTCGGCGGGCGACCTTTGACCCCCGCGGTCAGAGCAGGGTCACCGTGTTCGCGGTGGGAATTTGGGAAGGCGAGAGAGGGAGCACATTAAACCCCACGGAGTCCTCAAACACGATCCAGTCAGCAGGAAAAACCTCAAGCACAGACAAACATGACTAGTTATTTCAAAATAAAAGGAATCATGGAGACATCTGACTCTGACCCGACACCATGTGGACGACAGGAAGCTGCTGACTTTCAAAAACAAGCCACCAGCCAACAGGAACGGTGACACCTCGCAAGGAAAGCGTTCAGTGGCTCCAGTGGAGCTCAGGTTGAATTGTTGAGGAGCTAATATCATCATGCACAATTTAAACAGAGGGACCACAGGACAACACCCCCGCTCCCCACTATGGTGGAATTGCTCCCAGTCATTGCAGCCACACTGAGGATGAAAGGACATGAGGTTAGAGACCAGTTTAGTTTGTACTTGACTACATTTCGAGCCCAAATCAAGCAGAAAATTGTGCCGTTTCTTGCAGCAGTCTTTCAAACAAGACGTGCACATCCACTGGTCAGACTGGCCGCATGCTATCCAACCTGCGGCCGGTGGCGGCGTCCAACAAAGGGGATTAAATCCCAGCGTCCAGGAGGTGCAGCATGGATGGAGCCGAGGGTCGGCCGGGCAGGGGGGGTGGGGGAGGGCACGGCAACAGAAAAGCCACCTCGCACCTTATGGACCTCGTAAACGTCAGGTTTTAAGCCACCACCGGCGCGACAGCACCGTCATCGGCCATTACCGGGAGCCGCGAGCCTCCCTCCTGCTAAACAGGGTGGAGACGGGCTCCACATCTCCGCTGGATGCAGGCGAGGAGAAACGAGGCTGGAAAACGCCGAACACACGACGGAGCCGCGGGGAGAGGCTCCTTAAAACACACACAAACAACACAACACAACGACAAATGCTCCCAAACAAAAGACTCACGCCTAGTTTGTCGGCGACCGTTAAAGCTGCGGCTTCTTTTTCCCAGTCGGCCCCCAAACGCCGCACACCCATTCCCCCCCTCAAGGAAAAGGGACCGTTCAATGGCCACACAGGGAGGGGGGGGGGTATATAAATATATTCATAAATACAGACACACACACACTAACACATTTACCCAAAGGAAAAATTAATGTGACAAAAACACGTTCACAGACACACACAAACACAGAAATGACGCTTTTTAAAAAACTAGTCCCGGTTTCCCTCCGCGTGAAGGATGGGCAGCTGGAGTGAGGCAGCGCGTGCGCTTCAGCAAATGTTTGGAGACGAGATATTACCTTTAAGGACGTCTTTTAATGACAAATAGCGAGAAAACGAGGTGACAACAGGGTGAAACACGTCAAACTGGCAAAGAAAAATGTACTCACGGTCAAAAAACGGGATTGACAAAGAGGCTCCTCTCCTCCTCCTGGTTCTCCGGTTAGAGCCAATATTCCTGCCCCGAGGGAGGAACGAGGGGGAAACTCCTGACCGGAGCTGAGTAATTATCTCTTCCTGACTGGGATACAGCTACGAGCTACTCGCTGTCCTCATGTTTCCACGCGTCGCCTCCGTCTGCTCGTACAATCCGCGGTGCTGTCCTCTCTCCCATTCTTCTCTCCCGGAGCTGCCGAGGAGACACGCTGCGCGTCTCCGTCGTTTCCTGTCCAGCCCAGGATCCAACGCCGCATTCACGGCTCGCACGGAAAGCCCAGTGTCGGGGGTGATGCCCGCACCCAATAGTATAAAAAGTAAACTAGATTTTTAATTTGAGCGTTTCACTGATGCTTTACTGTGACATAGATTGACGACACACTTGATTGTTTTCTGAAATACAACACGTAGACTGCGGTGCTGGGACAAAAGTGTGAGACTAACGGTCGCCTCCGTTAGACCGCGAAGGCAGCACCGGCTTCCAATAACATCCTGACTATATTAATAGCAAAACTAATTATTATGGTTCCTATCATTGTATGACTATTATATATTTGCTTAATTTTCACTTTATTCTATTTGATTAATCTTCTCTATGAAAAAACGCCTTCGAGGGGTTTATTTCATCTTTTTTTCTCGCAATTTTTGGCAGTAAATTAGACCCTGAACTTCCACTGCTTTGCTGAGCTGCAGTTAATCCAAGTTAATTGAGCTGATGATTGAAACGAAAAGAAAGTGAAACACACTAATTGGTTCTGCTTCGCCTCTTGTTGATGCTCACCTCAAGCGGCCGCGACAACAAATGGGGCACGAGCCAGATTAGGAGATTATTGTCATCCGTATGGACACATGGAATTACGAAACCATCAGGGGCCCCCCACCTTCAGCCATTGCTATTAGAATTACAGACAGCCTTTTAAACATGGTTGGGAGGGGGGACTAAATCCCTGCTCCCAAATCCCATGAATTTGTCACCATGTGTTGCCACACAGACGAAACATTGTCACCTCTTTCCTGACCTCCAATCCCTCCTCCTGGCACAGAAACACAACACCGCAGCAAACAATAATAATACAGTTCAAATAAAAAGCGTCTAAATGAACAGTACAGTTAGAATAAAATGCGCTGTTGCCATCTAGCGGGCATGAGTGTGCAGCTGCAAAACAGGATTTCCTCCAACTGAGATCGAGAGGGGGAGTAAAAGAGCCGTAAAAAGTGCGTCTCCGCCCACCAGCTGTTTCTGCAAACGCCTGAATGGGTCGATGTCAGTCTGGCCTGATGGGAATCAGTCTCACAGGGAACACGGAGTGATTGACCTGCCGGTCCCTGCTCCTCTGCTCCAGCCCACTGGCCTGCATGAACCCAGTCAGGCTCCACTTCCAGACAGACAGCACATTATCATGCAAACACAACATGTGATGAAGATCACATTTTTTGACCTCCCTCTTTAACACAAGACCGATGAATAAACATAGAGATTGCTGTGAGAGAAAATGCCAGAAATACGGTGTCAATGCACTTCACATGTGGTCCGTCTGCAGGCGAAGACATAAAGCCAACTCGTGTCCTTCCACTGTATGGACTCCATCAACCATTTATACGGTGGCGTAGCTTCCGGCGAACGTTGGGCGACTGCAGCGAGGAAACGTTGTTTGTCTGTAACGGTGAGATTGAAAGTACATTTAAGGAGGAAATGGCCAAAAATGTTGATTTAACGCCATCTAGCGGTACAGTGGTGAACACCCAGAGTTTACAATGCAAAACGCCGTAGACAAAAGCACTGCTTTCAGGCTGCCTGCAGTACAAATAAACCGACACCAGATAACGCCATCGTTCCTGCTTCTGCATTGAATGGAGCAGAAACAGCGACTCTATCATGGAGAAACGACCTCAAATAAACCAATCTAAGAGCCACGAAAACAAACATTTACACAAGCAAACACATTTGTTTTGGTTCCCTGTGAATAAAAAAGGTGCTAAGACTTATTGAATCAAACAAACATGAATTATATTTTCATGTTTCTTTATTTATTCAGTAAAGAACAAAGAGGACACCCAGCAAAGGTGTTGTCAATGTGTGTGAGGGAACCAGAGCCAATCATATCAGGACCTCAGTCAAGGCAGGAAGGGAATTGAACCCACAGCCTCTTGTACACTGCTCAGCAATGAAATCACTGAGCCATTCTGCCTGCTGCACTCTGCTGATGAAACAAAGCTTTCTCCCCGTCTTCACCTGCACACACTTCAATAGAATTGCATAAAAGAGACAGCAGAGCAGTCAGGAATTGAACTCCTGTCATGTTGCAGAGGCTCCACATACACTACCCGCTGAGCCAACTGGGATCCCTGCAAGAAGAGGAGCATTTTATTCACTTTCACCTGCACACAAACAATTAGAATAAACAGGTTTATTGGTTTTAAATGATGTTTTTGAGCTTCTAATAGAGCAGTCTGAGCATTGAGCTGTCCTGCCTGTTGTTCTCAATGGAAGGAAAGGAGTTTGGTGCCTTTGTTGAAGAGGACGCCTGACTGCTGGGGAACTGACTGGGCTTGATGCGCTGCAGGAGGTCCAGGTGCATCCAATGAGCTAACGAGCCCCCACTCAGCAGGCTGCACCTAAAGGAAGTCCAGGACAGCCTGCAGCTGTTAATAAAGGTGTTACAATACAATAACAGGTCGCTTGAAGTTACACAACTTTTAATTTTAGTACCGATTTAAAACATAGCAGCTGATAAATCATTCTTGAAGATTTGCGTGTTGTTCTCGTGATGGATGTGGTGATAAATAGCACAAATGTGAGTCAGAGCAAGTTGAAATGATGCACATTTATTTCTGGGAGTCCAGACAGAAAGCTGGTAAATGATGACATGGAAAAGAAAAAAAAAACAACCTTCTGCTGAACTGTGCAACACACAAGTTTACAATCACATGATCAAACGAAGGTCTGAAAGGTGAAGATCATCATCAGGAGGGAGCGGAAACTTTCGTGGAGGAGGAGGCGTTTCTTTTTTCTCTCCTCTTTTCTTTTGTTTCTGCTGCAGTTTTTTCATTCGCAGAACAGACGGGACGCCCGCCTCGCCACTCCTCGCCACCGCTGTCACACCGCACGCGATGAGGCCCTGCTGGATGCTGCCACCGCTGCTGCTGCTCGGCTGCACGCTGATCGGCGCCGCTCGCCCCCCCATCACCTGCGAGGGTAAGATCCACAGCGCGCCGTCAGCACGCCATCTGCTCTGAGAGTGACAGAAAGCGTGTCGTGAACCTGCAGATGCGGCGTCGGGTGCCGGCGTCCTGGTGCCGTGCCCCAACGCCACGGGCGACGAGGGCAACTTCATCCTGCTCAGGGACGAGCAGATCGTCTGCACGTACGAGTGGCGCCGACAGACGGACGCGCAGGGGACGACGGCGCCGCGGCCCGTCTTCGACGTGAAGCTGCACTCCAGCGAGGACGGCAAGGTGGAGGGCTTTGTACTCGCCGCGGCGGCAAGCCAGAGCGCCGGGACGTACAAGTGCAAGTCTGCCGTCACCTTCCCGCCTCCCCTCAAGATGATCATGGGCTCCCCCATCACACTGCCGCTAGCGAGAGGTCAGTGACGCTCTCAGAGGTGAGTGTGTGTGTGTGTGGGAGTGTGTGTGAGGACACACTGACACCTCCTGGGGTTCCTCTCAGGACGCCAGTGTGACGACAGAAAGAACCAGAGCGACTCTGGCGGCGGCGGCGCCGGAGGAGGCGAGGCGGAGGGAGGTCAGGGCTCACTCTGGGCCTGGATGACAGCGGTGGCGCTGCTCGCCACCTACAGCCTCATCGTCACCGTCCTGGCCGTCGTCAGCTTGGTGAGACGCTGCCACCGGCGTGCACGGACACACACACAGACACACCAACACACAAGCTGGCTTTGACTGTGTGCGTCCTCGCCGTTTCTGTGTTTTCTGCAGCGCAACACGAGGTCAACGGATTCCTACAGCGACTATATGAACACAAAACCGCGGGAGCGCCGGAGGCCGCAGGGGATCCAGATGCCGGTCCCTCGGCACTTCTGACGGAGCAGCTTCTACTCTTTACTGTTGACAAACTAATAAACAAAAAAAAAGACGAGCCACAGTTTCTGGTTGTGTTTATACACACACACACACACACGTGTACGTTGGGAACCCCTGGGTTTGTGGTTGAAACAGAAGGTAGTGTCTGATGAGGGGATGCGACCACATTTGCGGCACCTCCATCAGCGTGTACGATCCCCTCTCAGGAAGCAGTAGGCCGACGCGCACGAAGAAAAACAGGCCGCATCACTTCCTGTCCCTCCCTTCCCCCTCCCCTCCCACCTGCAGCTGCTGCAGACGAACTCTCTCGCTCACCTTGCAGTTTCCTGTTTTGTTGCGAGCATCCCTGAAAAACTGCACAGGTTGCGGATTATTTCGTTTCAACTGGCTTCTGACCTGCCGTGTTCCGGAAATATCTGCCCCCTCAGGTAGCTGCTCCTCTGCTCCGCTGGCAGCGACTGCAGCTGCAGCTCCGACACCTGGAGGGAGGAGGGGAGGGTTCGTCTGACGTCAGCCGGTCGTTGTCATGGAGACACAGCGTCCGCACAGCGAGGGGAAGTACTCGGAGGAGATTGCGAGGGTCTCACCAGGACGGGGTCGTAGCCCAGGATCTCCAGGTGGCGGAGCTTGAGAGCCAGGGGGCCGCGGGGGGCCGACGTCCCGAAGCAGAAGCAGGAGCCGACGGCGTAAAGGACCGCAAGTCTGCAACACCAGGACGGGGGGGAGGGGGGGGGGGGGACGAAGCCACGTTATGTTTTGTAGAAGATGAGTCAGAGAGCGGATGTTCGTGCTCGGAAAAGTCACAAGTGCAAAATTACAACTTGAGAAGGAGGAGAGATGTGGTTACATAACAACCGAGACAAAGTCAACGTTTCCCACTTCCTCTCATTAACTGTCAGTGCAGAACAGAAACTCCACACTCTGCTTCTTGCTCTTTCTCTTTGATTACTCACATGTTTTCACGACTGCACCGTTACTCATATGGAAATAAATCTGTTTGACTTAAATTCTGCCTCGAGAATAAAAGCTGCTGATGAGAAAACATCGTCTCACTGCTGACACCAGAGAATGTGACTTTAAAGCAGGCGTGCTGCCACCAAGCGGCCCTCACCGGTGACTGCCCCCTGCTGGTAGACTCCCCTCCTCTGCCTCACCGGCTTCACCCACAGGTTTGGTTATGACGCCATCTGTGGGTCAGAGCGCGGGAACAGGGTGAGATCCGGGCAGCGAGCACGCCCTCGCGACACCCACCGCGCCGCCATCTCTACCGATGAAGTAGGAGTCCTCCACCAGCACCGCCTCCTGCAGCGTCGCGTCAGGCTGCTCGGCCAGGACGCCGCGTAGGGCCTCCGGCAGCCACGGGGCGGCGGACATCGGGGGGCTCGCGGTGCGGTCTCCCAGGGCGGAGGCCGGGACGGTGAGGGGCTGAGGGAGGGGGGGCCGGTCCAGGCGGAGGCACAGGTCCACCGTGTGCAACATCTTCTCCCGGCCCTTTAGGAGCTGCGGCGCTGCGTGGACACACGAGGAGATGTTGGAGGAGGAAGAGAAGGAGGAGGAGGAGGAGGAGGAGGAGGAGGAGGGGGAGCAGTGTCACCTGGGAGCTGCTGCAGAGTGCTCTCCTGCAGGAGAAGCTGCAGCGGCGCGGTGGGGAAGTGGCCCAGCAGGCAGAGGAAGTACACCGTCTTCAACAGCGCCGTCGCCGACATCTTGGGCAGGTAGGCGTCCACGGCGCCGCTCAGGCTGTCCAGGAACCTGAAGAGAGCGCCACCCTCAGGAGAAATGACAAAACAGGACGGTGGCGGCGTCTGCAGTGCGCGCCAGAGACTCACTGCTGCCGCCGGTGCCGCAGGTCGTGGTTGAGGGAGGAGTACACCTTGAGGACGCAGAGGATGTCCCTCAGGGTCAGGCTGCCGGCGTCAGCGATCACCTTCTCGGCGTAGGCGTCCATGAGGGAGGCGGGGCAAAAGAGGAGGTTCTCGAACGCCGACAGGAAGAGGATCAACTGAGGTGGAGGAGAGAGAGACGGGGGCGTGAGACCTCCGACTGAACCCAGCTTACGAACCTGCGGCGGCAACCGTCCGCACCTGTTTGCTGGTCCACACGTCCATGGTGGACACGATGTACTCTGAGACGTTGGTCAGCAGCTGGGCGTCCCTGTACAGCAGCTCCCTGTAGGACTGCAGCAGCATCAGCAGCCGGTTGAAGGGGATCCCGTGGAGGTTCTCTACCAAACACAGGAAGCTGTCAACACGTGGGAACGCCGCAACCCCCCACCGACTCCCACCGTCTTCGGCCGCGTCCTCACCGCTGATCTTCTGGCTGCACACCTCCAGCAGGGGTTTGGAATAGAAGTTCATGGTGGCCATGGTGGAGATCATGTACTGGGCGTTGGGGAGGCTGAACTGGTCCGCCATCGACAGCGCCTTTTTCTGCCAAAAAAAACCGCAAATGATTGGCTGAGCCCGGAACGTGCCAGAACGTCGGGACGGGGTCGGAGCGGTCGCGGAACAAACCTCCAGTTTCCATTTGAGCCCCTTCGGCGCGTCTCTGCCCAGCAGACGCATCATCGTCTGCAGGGTCATGACCTTCCGGATCCCGTCCAGTCGGTCCTCCACCACCAGCCTGCACAGCGGCAAGGGTGGAGATCTGTACGTGCACGTGGACAGACTCCAATTGCTTCGCTTCAAGTCTTACCTCATGCCAGCTTTCAATGCGACCACGTTGGGCGTGTCCTCCATGTGCTCCAGGCTGGACGCCAGGATGGACAGGCACTTCTCGTCAAAGTCGTTCAACTTCTCCTGTGGGTAGACACGGATGGAACATGTGAGCGGGGCAGAGCGGACGACAGGGAAGAGGTTTATGGGTGTTTTTTTTTTACCTGGCAGGTCCGTAGGAAGGTCTGCACCACCCGGCTCCGCCCAGGCACGCCCAGGTTGACCGTGGCCAGCAGGGCGTAGGCCAGGTCGTCGTGGCGCATGTGAGACGCCGACCGCGTGGCCTTCTGCAGCAGCTCCTCGAAGGCCGGGTGCTCGAACATGAGCTGCAGCTCGTAGCGCCGCTGGTCGTCCGACATCTTCTTGGTGATGGTCCACATCTGCGCCAGGCAGTTGCTGAGCTGCCGGACGGTGGGCGCGTACTGCTTGGTGAGGTCCAGCACGTCGGACGGGGAGCTGCAGCGCTGCAGCAGCTTCAGGAAGGGCGAGCTCCTCTGTCGGAGCGCCGGGTCAGCGCCGTCCTCCGGCTCCAGGAGCTGCGACAGGGTGTCGGGCCTCTCCTCGGCGGCGCCGCCAGGGCCCGAGTAGAACCTGACCTGGCCCCCGGACACGGGGACCCGGCTCTGTCTCAGGCTGCAGACCCGAGTGTATGGTGGACATGGCAGAGATGTGACGGATGCGGTCAGACGCTGCGGCCAAGCTGACCGGCATCTCCAGCAGCGCAGTGTCCATCTCATGACCTCCTCTGTCACCCACACTGACATCTTCCTTCAATATTTTAGGGAACAACAAACTAAAAAGTTTAATTCCTATTTTATTTCAGCGCTGGCGAACATAAATCCATTATTTCATCAATATTTCCCTTTTAGGGAAAACGCTTGACTCCTGTAAACAGGTAGTAATTAGGGATGAACCTTTACATCAATGTTGCCAACGACAAGCTATCATTTATCAGCGGTGTCAACAAGGTCAACAAACCTCCACGTTAGCTTCCGTTATCTAAGTGACGCCACAAAAACTGATGCCACCCACTCACACATGTAGCAGACCATCGCCGACTGACGTGTTGAACTGGTCAGATTGTAAATAAACAAAGAAATTGAAGCGTTAAAGCGGATACATTCAGCTGAATGCTAAAAAGAGGAGCTACATGCAGTTGCTTCCCTGTCACGCTGTACGTCGCTGCGTGCACCGCTTAATTCTGTCCCCCCGTCAACAAGAGCGACGCCGAAATCCTGACGTTTCCTTTCCGGCTTAAAATTGCATGTTTTAACTATATTAAACAACATTGTGACATTTATTCAACCCTTAATAGACGCATAAAGACATTTTTTGTGGGGACATTTTTATTTGGCTTCATAGTTTCCAAAGTACACGGACTATTTTTAGCGTTGCTCCCTGTCGTTCCCTAGCAACCGACGCTCTCCGCATACAATGGCCAAAATTGTGCTTGCAGGTAAAACTTCTATTGCCATACTTTATTCTGATAGTGTTCAGCTTGACCCCAGGTTGTGTGCACCCTCCGTGCAGGTAAAACAGACTGTCCCCACTATGCCAAGGCGGAACTTTTGGCCGACACTCTGCAACGAAGTCTGCCGGACTTCAGGGTCCGGAAGGTCCCCGTGCTGCCGGAGGCCTGGCAGGTACTATCACTTCCTCAGTGGGAACCATAAATAAAGTCAAAGTTGCATATCACGTGGCTCGTGGATTGGAAAGAGGGGGGAGGCTCCACCCCACCCGCGTCACTTCCAACCTCCGTCGCTCTCCTGACAGGGATGGATGGAGGCCACCTGCCGGGAACGCGGCTGGAAGCAAGCGCGCTCGCCTTTGGTTTGGAGGGAGCTGGTGGAGCAGGGGGGGCGGGGGATGCTGATCGGGGGCTTCAGTGACTTCCTGGAGCACTGCCAGGTGAGCCCAGACGCAGTCCTGCGTAAGAGTGCCTCCGTGTCTGACGCACGTTTCCACAGGACTACTACGACGTCACGACGGACATGTCCACCGAGATGATGCTGAGCGTGGCGGCAGAGAACGCGGAGGCGGAGCTGCGGCG
>JAUESF010019848.1:28177-40645 GCA_032274765.1 Malacoctenus tetranemus | reverse complement strand
CGGGTCCTTAAGGACTCAGACGCACATTATCCAGCGAGTTGGGATTTGATCCTTTGTTCGTGCGCTCCAGCGTGACAACGTACTCTCACCAGATTCTCTCACCAGGGAGGGAGAAATAACTTCCCTAAGCACACAATAGCTGATGTCTTGTAAACATTTTGGCAGCCGTCTCTCTGATGGTGTTTAGTTTTTATTGGTTTCCAGCAGTGGAGGAAGACGGGGCGAACCGCTCGCTTCACTTTCCTAAAACCGTGACCTTCCTCACTAAGCCTGTATCTCTGCAAACAGATTACTTCTAAACACTGTGATTGCCAAGATCTGTTTCCAGCCACTTCCATAAATCATACCTTAGCCGTATAATTTACCTCCACTTATGCAGGCCGCATTCTTGGAAAGAGGTCATGACTGCATAAAAAAGTAGCCAAGATGGCAACCCTTTGCAAGTCCCCTCGACTCTTTAGATAACCCATAATTCAGCTCACTCGAGCAAGCAGATGATGTTAACCTCACCTCAGATATTTATAGGTGTTAAATGAGCACATGCTGTTTCTTGACATCATCTGCAGGGCTGTTTTCTATTTATGCAGCCCGTCTTGGGAAGCAGAATGGCCTCCGCCGGATTGCGGACGATGTTAAGTATCCCACAAACTATTTTCAGTTTCAGGTTACACTGTTTTACATGAGCACGGGAAGTTTTTCCAGGGGTAATGAGAATCTGTGCCAGCCCCAGAAAAGTGCAAAGCGCACTCAGCGGGCCCCAGGGGCAGACAAAACAGCATTAAGTATTAAGGTTGCTTAAATGGAAAGAAATTCCCTGTGTCAACCCAATTTCCCCATGAAGGAGAGAGGAAGCCGTAATCTCAAAAATAACATGTTGACAGAGAGAGTGTGCTCGTCTCGCTACCGGTGTTGTGGTAATGATTAAAACAGGGGAGGGCCAAGGACCCACACAGGCCCGTTTATGTTTCTTTGACTCACACGGCACATTAACCCAGATGAAATATTCAAGTCAACCGTGGGGATGAATAAAGTCGTATCCCTGCCCACCTGATGGAGTCATGTATAATACTGGGGATAAAAACTGTATGACATAAGTATTTTTCTGAAGGAATCATAAGCTGAGTGATGGAAAGTCACCGAATTTATTACCTCTTTAGGACTATTTAGCTGGAGCTCTTGGCTTTTCTGAGAGACATTTCTCTTAATGTGTCCAGATACTGTCAGGTTTTAATGAGAGGGTGTTGCCTCACACTGGTCCAAACCCTGAATGGAGCTTGTCTGTGCAGATTTTACATGTTCTCCCTGTGCATGTTCAGAGTTTCTCCAGGTACTCCAGCACCACAGCCCAAAAACATGCACAAGTGGATGATCGCCATCTCCAAACTGTCTGTAGTTGTGAATGTCATCGTCTGTGAGCTGCAGAGGACTCGGTAAATTTGGATGGCGTGGCCAAGTGCTTTTAACATCCCAAACTGTCTTTGCCGCGGTTCCTTATCAAAACAAAGTGCAGACATTATGCAAATGATTCACAATCAGTCCAATCAGCCGCAGAAAGCTGCATTTGTACGTGACAATCATTGTAAGCGTGCCCACCGAGCAAATCAGCGCCAACAAACTATTTGTCTTTCCCCCGACCAATGTACCTAATTACTGAGTGGCAAAAGTAGGGACACAGCAAGATACAACATGCAGAAGAAAAAACAAGGCAAAATGGGGTGGTGTAAAGGACAGCTCCATGTCGAGAATTAATTATACAAGCTTGCTGGGGTGTGAGATCCCTGATAATAGAGTTTGGAGCAGGACCGGCTCTCTCACAGGAAAATATTTCATGCCTGTTTGACCTAAAATGAGTCAGTGAATTAGGAGGAGGACGGATTCATTTCAGCGTTACACCTGGTGAGTCATACACTACAGAGAATTACGTTCAGGTCAAACCTTCCTTTCACTGCACGTCTTAATACTTTTGTACCTTGTAAATTCATGACTTACGAGGCAGGTGAAGAGAAACCAATTTAACATAATATTGTGATTTTTCTTTTTTTTCACTCATGCAGGGGGTTCCGGGTTTATGGACGTGTGAGGTGAATAAATGAAGGGCTGTAAAATGTCCTGACAGTCATAGCTCCCAACGGAGGAGCCCCAGTGACTTCAGTTGTGCGAATCTTTAGAGACCAAATTTGCCCATTCACATACATTTTGTTATAGATACTTGTGAATATTTTTTGTTAAACAGGAGCTCAAAAGCATTATGGAGTGACTAGCGTGTCTGAACATTTGCATGCGTTGACAATTATTTGCATTTTTGTCAGCTAGCAATTTGGCAATCAAGATGGAAGGCCAACTCTCTGCCATCCCTTTCCCCCCCCCAACAGAAAGCATTAGTGGAGCTCAGCAGATATAAAAAATTCAAGTCGCACAAACTGGGTTAAAATGCCACACAGTGCACACGTTTAGTTCAGCACAGTTTGGGCCAGACATGGTTTCTGCATTTGTGGTGGAAAAAAAAAAACAAGCTTCAGTATCACCAACAGCGATGGGGAAGAGTCTGCAAGAACAGGCTGCTGAAATAGAGCGAGGGTAAATAAAATGACACCCTCTTGTGCTTGTGTAACACCATCTTTTAAGAGGATAGACAGCTGGAAGAGGACTAAACACACAGATCAGATGTATAGAGGCAGAGAGCATCCTCTGAACCACCATCCTCCTCACTTCTGAAATCCACGAGGACTTCCTCGAGGGCGTCAAGTGAGAAACCTTCAGCGAGAGGCCTACGGCAGCAGCACTTGAGGTGTGTTCGCTGCTCTTTATGAGGTGCAAAGTGAGCTATTATTCCCCCCTCAAGCCCTTCAACTGCTTTCTCCTGAGGGCGAGGACTTCTCTCTAAACCCCGAAGAAAAATACTTGTATATGGATTTTTACGACTTGAAAAGTGCACATGCGAATGACCTATGCCCTTTTTCTTGGCTGACTGGGACGACAACCTTGCCAAATTCTGTGCTACGTGGTGGGACTGCAGGCGGTACATGCAAACGGATGAATGGAACAAGGTGGTCTGAAAGCCAAAGCCAGAAAACCCAGACAACCAACCAACCAACCACAAGTCTACCGTCTCTTCCTGAGCATCCTTTTTCTTCTATTATTCATATCAAAGCAACAAATTATTTAGGCCTTTCCCCTGGACAAACTCAGAATATGGAATAATGGATGCCACTTTCATCCACATGCCTCTTTTTGTGTTCACTGCGAACGCTTCATCCCCAAGACATGAGCTCATCTATTCCTAATAGTCCAGAATTGCAGTTATTAATCCTTGTAGAGGCCTATAATGTGGGATTTGTCTGGACGCCGCCGTTCATTCTGCAGCGTGTCTTCATGTCATGGTTGAGGATATTAAAAGCCTTTTGTTGGAGCGCCACTTTGCATTTAATGTCCCTGATATCGCTTACAAAGATGGGTCGGTTAGAAAGAATAATTCCCAAGCTGGACGGCATGAAAAACCACATGGTCAAGCACATGGCCAGTAAAAACAAATGGCCTGTGTCACCGAGATCTGCTTTTTGAAATAACATTCCAAGTGCGTTGCGGCAAAGCGGTCGGATGATAGTGAAGGCTGAATGGGAACAAACAGCTGCAGCACTGTTTCCACACCATCGTCATGTCGTATTGATCTTCCTGTGGGTCATGGATCTGTATTTTTTTTTTTTGGTTGCTGTTGTCCTTCTCTCCCCACACTCAACTACGCCTCCGGACTGTACTTGTCATCTCATTGCACAAAGCCTGCAGAGGCACTCTCACAAATCAATTACCAGCCTCTCGACCGGTTCGCCCTCTCACAGGCCACCGCAGGCTCCCCTGGAGGGACACGGCGCTCCGCCTCAGTCCTCCAAGCTGCTCCTTATTTATTTCATTAAAACCTGTGGAGCTGCTCTTCCCCTTCACAACTCCCCCCTCAAAAAAACTATTCCGATATCACCATAAGAACTTAACAACTCCACGTAAGCCAGAGTATCGGGGGAAGGAACCTGCTAACTCCAGACAGACAAACCCTGCTGACCAGAAATCAAATCAGGGTCCCCTCACTGTAAACCATCAGGGTTAACCACTACACAGCCCCATTTAATGTCCCTCATTATAGCTTTGTTTCTCTTAAATCAACAGTACACGCTAAAGTTGTTAAAAAAAATACACCGCGTTAAAATATATATGCATCAGTACTTGAATGAATTGTGTCCTGACAGGTGCATAATTTACTGCCTTTATTACCACTGAAAACTACTGCAAAGCCTTTGAAAAAAACACACCCACAAAACCTATTAAAGAATGAAACTTTAAACCTGTAAAGCATTTTCTAAATAGACCGCTTTGGTAATAAACAATCGGCTTTGGACTGAGCCCCATAAACATAGTAAAGTATAGACCAGAGGAAGGTAGCTTTAACTTCCTCCGAAACGTATAATCATACCAATGGAAGAGAGATCGACGAGGTGGCTTTTTTTTTTCCAGTTCGGATGAAGAAAAGAAATTAGGCTTCATTTTCACTCTATTCACAACAAAGTAGGGTGCGAGAACAGCAGGATAATTACTCTGCGGTAGTCAATCACAACCCAAAGTTCCTCGTAATCAGAGAGCATTCAGAGGAAAAAAAATCACCAGGTGCCTTCTGCTTCGGTCTGCGTCACGCTCATTTCATGGGTATGTAGGGGAAAGAAAGGCAGATGATTTGTCTCTAACAAAACTCTTCATGAAAACTCTGCGAACCACTCGGCCGGTCTCGCTGTCCAACTCATAAATGTTCCAATTATCTGAATGGACCAAGTGAACGCGGCAGAAAACTGCTCCTGAATAAACAAACGTAAATCTTCGACAAATAAACACAGTCCCGGGAGTCATAAACGCAACTGCCAAGCAACACAAACCAAAAGAGCTGAAATAATGCGGCAAACACGCCGTCTTTAACCCCGCGGTCACATTTGAGGAGGTGATGTGTTATGTGAAGCGACGAAGCTTCGCCGAGATCTGTATCTAAGTGATTTCGAGGAGAACCGGTGATGTCCGCCGAAAGATTGTGAGAGTTTGTGATGTTATTTTTTTCCCCCCTACAGCTGGAATGCCTCATTAACCTGCATCATTTTCAGCAAGCACCAGAAGGCATCGAGTTTGATTTCAGATATTTTTTCCCCACTTCGAAAACATGCAACACACTGCGTCTTCACTGCTAATAACGGGCGGCCGACCCCCTAAGTGTTCACTAATGAGATAGTTAGAAAACAGTCACATTTGCATCTCGCACAAAAAATTTGAGAGTGGAAATGGAGTGAAACAGATCAACATATCAAATGTTTCTGAAAATTAACTTGACAAAAGCCGAAATTGATTTTTTCAAGTCGAACTAATAAGCCGAGAGACAGGGGGGGAGGGAGAGAGAGAGACTTGTTGGCTCATTTGTAGCAGTGTTCCCTGTCCTCTTTTCACCTTCGGGTCCTGAAAATGCTTCTGAGGAAGTTTGTGGACCCCCCTGCTTGCGTGTCGACTGGCCACAACATGACAGTGAAGCCAAACACTGGTGGTGTCAAACAGTCTGACCAACATACATACAGAAGCAGGAGAATCCAGTAATCAGAGACCAATTACAACATGTTTAAATTCATTAATGATTGCTTTTCTTCTTCTGTTACCTGCGATATCAATCAGTGCTGCTCGTTGACTCAACAACCAATCAAGGTTGAACACAGATTTTATAGTGTTTGAAGCTTGAGTGCGAAGATCAAATTCAGTCGATTACGAACAACCAAGTAAGATTAACTTTCGGGGAGGGTTCAGTTAAAGTGTAGAGGTCAAAACATTTCACACATAGAGGACAGCTGGATCATTATCTTTGTAACTCCAGCTAAAATTTACATATTGTAGTAATTCTTTGATGAGTTGAAATAAAAAAAGACGACATCTGACCAGCTCTGACACGCTTTGATCCGAAATACTTAAGTTCATGATGCAATCTTACGTCAACATCAAACGCACCTTTGGAGATTTTCCTTCTCATCCGTTATCGCTTGGTTTAATCATGAATATCGAGAAGCACAAATGTTTTCTTCGGTATTTCAGCAACCGAAAGCACAGCGTGCATTTCAAAGAGGTGTTCAAAGATCAGCAGGCTCGCGATCGGAGGCTAAAAGGTTTTAATCTCGTACAGACTCGGGAGATCTCCTCCTTCAGCAGCCAATTTAGCAGCGGGGTCCGCTGACAGTTGCCTTGAAAGACCTCTCTCAAGTCAGACCAGCCTGAAAAATACTTAGATATCCAAACATTTTCTTGTTTATGTAAACCAAATCTATTGGGTGAATGTGGGTTAAAAAAAGGCTTTTATTTTTTGGGGAGAAAGTTAAAAAAAGAACTTAAAGAAAACAGACTTTTGCATGTTTCAGTGCTGATGAGGTAAATTGTTTTAGTTTAGTTAGATTTCAGCCCACATAAATGGCCTGTATCAGTGGACCTGTAGCTCTTCCAACAGCGCTGCTCTGGTCCCATTCACCGCCTGTCGTCACAAGAACAGGCACCTTGTGCTAACAATGGCTTGTTATATTTGAATGGAGCCTAATTTGGTACATTTTTCCTGGAAAAAGTATCACTGTGAAATTTATAAGCAATGCCGTGCAGTACTGAATATTCTGGATTTCAAATTGGCTATTAACTCTATCAATTCAATTGTGTTAGACGGCAGCTCGTGTTCTGAAGAAAACCAGAGATCGGTCCTAATGATAATTATCCCACTACGGCGCGGGCCGAGAGGGCTCCCTTCCCAGCAACACACTCAGGCTGTACATTGTAAAAGTATTAGGCAGGATATCAATGAATGACTAAGTCTTTAGACATGTACTGAAAAACTGCAGGAATCATTTCAAAAGTCTCTTTTTTTAGCTCCAACTTGAAGTCTCGCCTTGTGTTGGACAGGTTGTGGCAACAAGTCGGCAGCTCACCACGGCTCTCAGCTACAAAAGTGGGGGAAAGAAGGGCTGCACCTCAACAACAAAATAACACTGATCGTAAAGTCTAATAAGTAGGAAATTGCAGTTTTTTTTCAAGGTTTTGTATTAAGCTTGCCTGCACGTCTGAACTGTCAAGGTTTTTCCATGCGATTATGAAGCCAATTGAAGTGTTTAACACCATCAAAAAATGATTCCCATAACTGTGAATAAGATAAACAAAAGCCACAGCAGTGATTAATTGTCTGCAGTTAGAGACAGCTTGAAAGCAGGTATATCAAACGGTTGCGCGGAAGTCCTACTTTCTGATTCCCAGACGGCCTCAATCCGCTGATGTTGAGTCGTTACTGCAAATTAAAAGCTCATTGAGCAGGCAAACATGCCAGCGTGTGTCCTGCCAACTCATCTGTTCCTGGTGACAACCAGTATCCATCATTCATCGGCATGATTTACAGCCAAACTTCTCCAACACGGACGAGTGGGACGCAACGTCATCGCCAACGGCAACCTGAGCCAGAATTGTTGAACAAGTGAAGAGGCGGAGCCTGTGGCGTTATTAAATGAAAAAAAACAGGCTGGACATGAGTAATGTGATTAGCATTTTTTTCCCTTTTTTTTACAAAGAAATGTTTACTTGGGTGATGGATGTGTGCAGATAACATGCATATTCATTTTTAACCCTTTCATAGCAAAAAAGTTAGAGATATTTTTTCTTTTAATTTATATTATTCAATTCTACTGTATTGTGTTTTATGTTATTTCAATCCTTTTAGTAAATTTAAATAAAGAAATAAAAAAAGTTAATGTAAGCATCTCAAATGAAACTGATAATTCTTTAAAAGTGTTTCAACTTTACTTGATCACTAAATTTCTAGCAAATTTGGTCACTCCTAATTTGTGCAACCAAATGGATGAGGAAGGTGTTAAATGGTTGGATCCAGTGAATTAGAGAAATGGACAAGCTCTTTGAAGGCTCCAGGAGCAAGTAATTGAAATCTTCATTCAACTAATAAGGACCAGCCATCTGTGCGCTCGCAGGGAAACTATGGTGCATTATTCCCTTGAAACAAAAATCAATACGCTCTCAATGAGCTGCCGCTGCCGTCAACGCGAACTCCCGATGAGAGCGAGAACAACAGCTTCAGGATGTGCCGTTTAGGAAGTGACATAATAGGAGCGCCTGTCGAGGTCCAGTCCCCCCACACAACAGGGCCGTGTCTCTTGGGAGTGGGGGGGGGGGGCACACTGAAGGTACCTGAGGCCTGCCTGCTTTGCTTCAGCTGTCATGTGAAAGAGCCACCAGCCCCATCAATCACGGCGAGTGATGGGCTCGCTGCATTAGCAAATGTTTCCGACTCATCCAGAATGAGCAGCGGAGGCAGGGGGAGCGCTGCACAAGCCATTTAATCTCGTGTTTAGTGCTGATAATGCTCTCTGCTTTTTTTAACGTGAGTGCAAGAAATCAGCCAGCAGCATGAGATAATTTCACCTCTTCCCAGGCACAAATTCGCTTGGCTCCAGTCAAGTTCTTGATATAACAATCTGTCTTCATGGTGTAATTTGTCTTTTTTTAAAGATAGTGAAGCTTGTTTCTGAAAAAAGGAAAAAAAACAATGTCAAACTGGACCAGGAGGTTAAAAACCTTTGCTGAGATCAACTCCCTCCTCGTCAAAAGGGAAAAACTCGCAGGTTTTTGAGTGACAGCTTGTTTTCATAGACATGTTCCGAAGCTGGGGTGGAAGAGAGAGAGGGAGGGGGGTCTTCATCTGGGACCCCAGCAGTCACTCAGACAAATGCAAACAAAGCTCGCAAGCCTGAAACATGGAGGATGGATTTCCCTTAAACTGCTTCCTAATTAAAACAGCCACACTGATGTTTCCACCATGTGGTCCCGGGGAAACGTGTCCGCTGTGAATGCTGGATACATTCGGAGGAGCCACTTGGGGTGGGGGCCTGGTGGGGATTGGATTAGGGCCCTCTTTACATCTCATCAGGTACGTCTTAGGCCTGATGCAGCTGCACACTGTCAGGACAGGACGTGTTCACCGATGGCTGGAACGGATCGCCTCGGGCCTCCGCAGCCACACTTCGTTCTCTCTTCCCCGCCGTCTCCAGTAATCAGTAATTTATTTTTCTTCAGAGCACATCGGAGGCGTCTCATTCGCTCATTTTTCGCTCGGAGCAGCTGACAGTGCTTCCCTCTGGATGCTCGACGCAAGCGGCCGGTAACGAAAAGAACAGTCACACAGGCTCTTTCCCAATCTAAACTTTCTTCTCTGACCAAAAATAAACCCGGGCCAATTGTGTGTATCCAACTCCAGACGAAAAAAAAAAAGGAAGACCTCACTTGGCAGAGCCGCCAGACGGGAAAGTCGCATATGCAAGAGGTCAAAAGATGAAGAGAAGCAGCGCGGCGGCAGATACTGACGGGTCAGCGCTCCGCCAAAACAAACCCCCCGAAATCAACCCCGTAAACAATCATGATCCCATCAATCAGTCACCCGCTTGATTTTATTCATGATGACACGGAGAGAGGGGAAGCGAGCGAACGAGAGAGTTGGCTCGGTGTGTGAAACACAATACAACACAAGCTGTTCTCCATCTGGAGGGATGTCAGACTCGTCTGCCTCGCCGAGCCATGACAAGCTACATTAGAGGCTGTCAATTTACACCACATTTGATTGGATTTGGTAATACCGCAGGCTCCCAGACCTCTGGATACGCTAAATATTTACTGCCGCGAGTCAAGAAACAATGTTGTGTGGAGGAAGCTTGAGATTCTGCAGGTGTAGCTGCTTCAAAAAGGAAAAGGAATGTAGGAAAATGGTAGCAAAAAGCCAGCGTCAACAGTAGGAACCTACCCTACATATAGATCTCATTTCATTCTCTCATATCCCGCATAACCATTTAGTGAAAAGCCCCCTAAGGCTGAGATTACAGCTCTGGACGGGGTTCAACTCTTGCCCTCCACCAGTGCAGCTACTCGATGAAAGGCTTGGCAGCAGTCGCAGCCAAACGTGATGTTATTTTTTCTCTTTTTTTTAAATATATTTTTGTAAAATTCAGTTAAGCGACGCTCTCCGAGAACCTGGACCAGACTGGTCGTCTGGTTGTAAATAACCTGTGGTGTCCCAGAGGGTGGCACGCTCCAGGCTGTTGTGCTTTGCACGCATTTTGCCGAGCACTGAAACCGCGCGTCGGGTTCCCAGGGCTCGACAGTATCAATTAGAGGCAGCTTGTGAAAAGACGTGCTTCCTCCGGTAGAAGGAGCAGGGAAGAGGGAACTCCTGCAGCTGGAAGTGCACCGGTCCACAGAAAATCCAGCCTTCAATTCCCCCCCTGTCAGCTCGTCTGTCCTCAAATATGAGAAGAAATACAGTTCTAACAATATGACAAGTACATGCTATTTTCCTTTCTCTCATTTGAGGTGTAGAATAATGTTTTCTCTACAGATACAGCTCAGTGGGGACCACAGAGTGGGGGGGATATCCTCATTGAATCCCAGTGTTATAAGCCTGAGGGGAGCAGCAGGTTACCCACAGTGGCGAAACTGGCTGAACCACAGACCCTACAGTCCTCTATCTGACTCACTCACCACACTTAGGAAACACAAGATACTGTAATTGTATGTGAAAACCACTTAAACCACAACAATAACACAAGTCAGAGTCTGTCCAGCGCTTTTCCGTAAAAGGCAGAAACCTGAAACGGACAAAAAAGTGAGTAAAAACTCACATCAAGGAAGCTAAAGAAACGTTTTGTCACATGTGCTCCGCCTCCTCGGACCAACAATAGCGTTTGTCCAGTTGGCCTGTACAACAAGATTTAAACCACTGTACAACATCTCATTGAGTTTGCTGCCCAGTTACAAAGGTCCATTGTGTGTCTCGGTGGATAATCCTATACATAGAGCTGCTTCTGTTTCCCTTTATTGCTGGAATAACCCGTCTTCAGCACTAATCCCCAAGACACAGCAGTCACAAAACAAATGGCAATAAAACAAGTGAGAACGGTGTGGTTGAGTCGAACTGCACCAGGATACCAGAGCATAATCAAGTTTCAGAGCAGTTATTCATATCTGTCAAATCCGCAATCTAAAACTGATGTAACCCCTTTGCAAATGTTGTGCAGTTTGTATGTTCATGCTGAAAGAAAAATTACTTTCCTTTGGGTTTTTCTGATAACCTGACAACTGCGGTAATGGTGGAGGCAGTGGTGGTCCAGTGGTTAAGGAAGTGGTCTTGTGACCGGAAGGTTTGCTGGCTCCGGGTCCCGGACTGCATGTATGGAGGGAGACGCCACTGCCCTTCAGCAAGGCTCCCTTAACTCCTGACTGCTCCCAAACACTTTACAGCAGCAGGATGCCATGTAGCTTTGAAGCAGTTTACAAAGCGCCGAATAAACTGTCAAAAACTGATGCAACTTGTTGCAAAAGTTATGCAGATTGCATTTTAACTGCAAGAAAAACGATATTCCCGTTGGTGTATCTTTCTGTTAAACCAACATCCAGTAATTTGGATCAAAGCAAAGGCGGCATGTTGAGGTGAACATGACGACACAGAGGTATTAAGCCGTCCGATTCCAAATTGAAAATATTTCATTAGTTCTGTTAGCTTTGGCAACTTCAAGCAGATAACCTTCTCCAGATCCCAGCGTTGCCAATGTACTGATTGACACATGATCTCTCCCGGTAATACAGCTAAGCCACTCGATATGAACCGAGCTGGCATATTCATACCACAGTTGAGCTCCCGTGAGCTCCCGAACTGTGAATCCCCTGACCCCGTTCCCGTGCCTCTCCACTTGAAAACGCAGCCAGAGCTCCGAGAGCGCCTACTGGAGCACGCACGGCCGTAATGAGTTTGCCCAATTGGTTGTGACAGGTTAGATCAGCAGTGCTGCAGCAGCTTTCTGCTCGATTCAAGCGGTGAACACTGAGGTCTTGCTTCTTTGTCCCTCATAAACAACAGGCCAGCACAACCAGGGATTAATTCCCCTCTATTTGGCAACAAATGGCTTCCTTTTACTGAGGCCAGGGAGAACAGAGGGACCACACAAACCCTTCTTCTCACAATGGACAAAGGCACAGCCTCCGAACCGGCCAACTTGTGTCATAACCTTATCGAAATGAGCCAGTGATCCGCAACAGAGAATACCACTGAGATGAAGAGGCTGACAGGGGGGGCCCTCCTCCTCTTCCTCACTGAAAAGGGCAACCTATTGCATCCCTGTTGGATATGGGAGACAGGGGAGTTTTTGTTTCTAATGGCTTGGGGTTCTCTGCTTACACGCCGTGCTCCCACTCATCCACAGTGCTGTTAATCCCATTAATATGAAGAGGCCCGAGAGCCTGAGAGTGGCCATGGCTTAAGAGCCATCAGGCAGCATTAGCCCTGGAAATCCAAACCCTTGTCTAGACCCATTAACAACTTAACCCAACACAGTCAAATCGTTTGAAACCCATGTCTAACGATGTCAGTATAACCTA
>JAUESF010019845.1:22799-33396 GCA_032274765.1 Malacoctenus tetranemus | reverse complement strand
ACACACACACACACACACACACACACACACACACACACACACACACACACACACACACACACACACACACATTTCAGAAACACTCAACAGTAGCACGTGACACAGTGGGTGAAACAAAAATAAGTGTGACCGAGATGTAAAACATCATTAATAAGTCTCTGACCCCGTTTCCCTCCTGGCCTTCGGCTTAACAAATTAAAAGTCTTTCTGAAGGCAAACATCAAAAATCTGAAGCATAAAGCTTCTCTCACAGTTTGATCTGCTCCAAATATTATCGACCACAAAGAAGAATAATTAGCGTGTAATTTCAACTAAATAAATCTGAACTTTGTCAAACAGCTTATTGTGCCTTTTTACTTCATGTGTGCGCATTTGTGTCACACTCAAACGCACCTGTGTCTTTGAGCGAGACTGTGTGGCCATCTGTAGTGCATGCATTGTGTGTGTGTGTGTGTGTGTGTGTGTGTGTGTGTGTGTGTGTGTGTGTGTGTGTGTGTGTGAATGCTCAGAGGAGGAGGCTGTGCCCTGCACTCCTTGGGAGAGGCGTGGGAACCCCATTCATCTTAGGAGCCAGGGTTCATTGAGGGGTACACAGCATCAAATGTGTCTGGGTGTTTGCCTGCGTCTGTGTGTGAGAGTCCTGTGTGTCTGCTGCAAGACGTGGTCCGATGCTCTTTATGCTCGCTTAGCACGTTTCCCTCACTTTTGTGGGGCTGTTTTGTTGTTTGTTTTTTAATGCTCCTCAACAAACAAAACCATCCACATTTTCTGATTAATCGTTTCTTGTTTGTTCTGTGTTTTTTTTTTAACAGCTGAAAGAATCAATGATTAATTATCAAAACAATGCTGTTTATTTCACTCTGCACTGCACCTTTATTTGGCTTATTCAGTTTACTTTAATATAAAACTTCCCTTTACATTTTAATACTGCTCTTAAGTCTAAGTGCCCTTTTTTACCCCTCGTTTTTATTTATTTATCCCTGTTGGTGTGCGCTCAATCGTCAGACGCGCTCGTCCCGTTGCTAAAATGCAACAATCAAAGTCGTCGCCTCGCGCTGAGGAACACAAAAATCAGCGCGCCGCCTCGCAAATTTACAAACACGCCGAAACTCACTGCTGCACGAGACGTAAACAGCCGTCAGGAAGGATCCAAACAAAACTTTGAGCAGCACAAATATTTAGAGGGGGAAATGCATCGGTATAAATTTAGATTTTTTCTTACCGACGTTTAAAGGAATCGAACAGCCGGATTAAGTTGGCGCGCGTCGAAACGCGCGTTTCGCCTCGTTTCCGGAGAGTTTGGTGACTGTGCTGCATCGCGGCCTTGTACAAATACGCGAGCTGTGTAGTTAGAGGTACATAGATAACATGATGAGGGGGGGCGGGGATAGGGGGGCGGACTTCCTGCTTCCTACATTTTGCTTCCACTGACATACAGCCATTTGATGTCTCTCCCCATCCGGAAGCTGAGCCACCCCCCCCCCTCCGACTTCACCTGACTGGAGGAGGAGGAGGAAGGAGGGGGGTCTCGGGAGCGACTCTGGAGCGCCCGGGAAGCGACGTCAGGATTTCCTAGTGGCAGGACGGTGCTGTGTGTGGTGGTGGAGGCGGAGGGGGGGGGCTTGTGCCAGGCCGTGCGGTGGTGGTAGTGGTGGTGGTGGGTGGGTGGGGGGGGAAGCGGTGGCTGAATAGGGCCCCCGTCAGACGTAGGTGGGATGACTCGAGCTATCTGCGATGACTCACGCTGCCTCCACTCCTACCTTTCTGGTCACGGTCGGCTGTGATGGTGCTGAGGTGCTGGATGTGGAGCCACACACGCGGACGGTCGGTGCAGAGGGAAAAAAGAAAAGGGGGGAACAAAAAAAAAGAAAGAAGCGGCGCACGTTTTTCCAATCAGTGCCGGCTTTAAGAACGGACGCGTGGGCGAGAATTAAAAGATGCTACGCTGGATGGCACTGCGAGGGGTGTGGCACCTTGACTTTTGTCATTTGCGAGAAAACGTGACGTTTCAATGGTTAAAAATGGCACCGAGGTGCTTCCGGAGGACCCAGCGTGAGCAGCGGTGAGAGTCCCGACGCTTCGGCTTCACGTTAACCTTGAGAAACGGCGCCGGACGAGCCCGGGTCGCTCCAAGTCCAATGACCTCTTCAGAAACGAGCCCGCAGATGCAACGCGGAGACTTCGGAGCGTTTCTCGTTTTGAAGGCTTAAAAAACAAAGAGCGCTTCAGATTCGGCCCCCCCGCGCGGATCAAGCCCCCCCCCGCTATAAGGTAGAAGTCTCGAAGGCCTGTTGGGGCTATATTAAAGCTACACGGGGGCCACGTGTCAGCGTCGACCCATTTTTCACGTCGGTCACTTTTTCTTTCACAAACGTCGGACGGCGAACGCGTGTTCCAACGCTGACGAGCGTTTAATGACTAAATCCGAAGCTGATAGCTGACCGAAGAGGAGGGAGAGAAGCATGCTCGCAGCCAGGCTGAGAGAGAGAGAGAGGGAGAGAGAGGGAGAGAGAGCGTTGTGGTGGGGCTCGGCCTTGTGCAGCAGGCCTTGCCTGGCCTTTAGCCCAACATTACAGCACTCGTCCCTTCTCAGCTCCCTCCAAAACTTGCTTTTCCTCCGCACACGAGTGGCCGATTTCGGGGTGCAGGGCTACAGTTCGGGGGGGGGACGGGGGGCCGCAGCAGGAGAAGAAGAAGTTCGCTTCGTCTCGTTCGGATAGAAAAAAAAAAAATCAAGGCCCGAGCAGTGTCTCTCCCTTTTGGTTCGCCTGCACGTAGTTGAGCTCTCCCTGGCTGGATCCTCGTGTCGCCCTGGAGGAAGCGACACCCCGACCCACCAAGCATGGGGATCGGGTCAAACGATGCGGACCCCCCTGCATCCGTTTTAGTCGAGAGGATCCCCCCCCACCACCACCACCACCACCCCTCTCCCTCCCTCTCCCCCTCCTGCATGTGTGCAGGCTTCACACACACCGAAAGTAGACATAGTCTTACCTCCACAGCGACACACACACACACATGCGCACACGCACTTACCCGACGCGACGAGCAGACGCCGCGGCGAGCGGCCGGCCATCCCGGGGACGCGACCTGCCGAAAAAGCGTGCGGTCCGGTCCGTAGCGTCCACATATCCTCTCTGTTGGAGAAGGGGGCAGAGAAGGAGCCTGGGCTTCAGTCACACCGCTCTGCACTCGCCTGCAAGGAGGAGGCGGGCACGCCGCCGAGGGACCCATTCACAGTCCCAGAAAGTACCAGCCTCCCCTGTCTGCCTCAACGCCTCTCCTCTAAGTCCGTCTGCCCCCCTGTCTGGGATTTAGCCTGACAATCTGACTGCCTCGCCTCGGACCCGTCTCAGAGCCGCTCCCCCCCCCTCCACCCCCCCGGGTAACCTCCCTCACCCCTTCGGCTAGCTGGTCCCCTCATATCTGCACGCCGGCCCCCTCTCTCTCCCTCTCTCTCTCCCCTCCTGTCTGCCACCTTTCCCCGTCTCAGACTGTCAGGGCCCGCCACAATGGGGGAGGCCATGTGGGTTTCCCATGGAGTCGCGTGTTCCTCCCGTCTGGCAGTTAACAAGGCTTTGAATGAGGAATGTTAGCAAACAGAGCTGCTGAATGTCGGATGAATGCTAAGCCCGGCAGCCAGTCATATCGCAGCGCCGGCCCGGGCATATGAATAATGCAGAAGACTTGGCAGGGAGGAGAGGAGGCGAGGCTCCGCCCCCCGCCCCCCGCCTCTCCCCCCCCGCCCCCCTCCTGCCTGCCCCCTTCCTAACTCCACCCGCCCCTCCTTCTTTTCCCCGCTCGAAACTCAAATGCCTTCACGGGAGCAAGAGAGACGAGCGAGAGAGAGAGGGGGGGG
Organism: Malacoctenus tetranemus; assembly: GCA_032274765.1. Lineage (NCBI taxonomy): Eukaryota > Metazoa > Chordata > Actinopteri > Blenniiformes > Labrisomidae > Malacoctenus > Malacoctenus tetranemus. Next base: position 29,537 of record JAUESF010019845.1, on the reverse strand, counting down.
GGGGGAGGAAGGGAAAGATCTCTGCCGCGACTGACTCGTGCAATTTATACAGTCCTGCAAGAGGAGAAGAGTTACACATGTATACACATGTAATTACGACAAATCAGCTCTTGAAACATGCCACTTTTTCCCTGTCGTTGGGAACATATCGCACTTCTTTTCTGGCTTTTAGTGTCTTTTGTTTAGAATTGGCACCTGTCCCAGAAAAAGCCCCATCGCTGCTCCGCCCTCCTGCTCCCCTTTCACTGGAGACTGCCCGCGAGAGAGGGAGAGAGAGAGAGAGAGAGAGAGGGAGAGAGAGGGGAAGAGTAGAGTGAGTAGAGAAGGCAAGGGGGGGCATGAGGAAGAGAGAGAGAGAGGGTGGGGCAGAGAGCCCGACAGAGGGACAGGTTTGGAGATGGAAAGGGTGAGAGAAAAGGTGGAGGGCAAAAGGAGAAGAGAAAAAAAAGAGAGAGAGAGAAAAGAAAAGAAAGAAAATTCACAAGAATTTATCATGTGAATACGAGACGCACGCGGAGGACGCCGGGGGATCGAGCAGCTGCTCCGTCGACGCGCCGGAGACAAACTGCCGGCTCTTCGGGAAGGACTCGAGTCAAAAAGGACGGCACGGCGAGCCGTCAAGAAACCCGGAGGAGGGGGGGGAGAGGGGGAGGGAGGGGGAGCGAGGGGGGAGGAGAGGGGGGCTCTGCAGCAAAAAAAAAAAAAAGAAAAGAAAATGCTGATTCTCTCCGGTCCAGTTTTATCTCAAGAGACAACCAAGAAGAAGAAAAAACCGTGAGCGAAGGCGCGGAGGAAAGTCGTGCTCCACCAACAACAACAACAAAAAAAAACGTCCCCGCAAATGGCGCTGGGCTGTGGGAGCGGGGAGTCAAGCGAAGCCACTTGTTGCATGATATTGAGGAAGAGATCTTGCAGAGAGAAGTGAGAGCAGGCAGAGGGTTAAAATCCTGAGACTGGGAGTAGTAAAAAATCCCTCCCTCTTTTGGCACAGAGCAGCTAAAGGGGAGGGCCTGCCTGTAGAAATAGCAGCGGAGCGTTTTTCCCCTCTCTCCTTTTTCTTTTTTTTTTTTCTTCTTCTTCTTTTTTTTTCAGAGCTGCAGCGTCCTAGTCTACCCTCTCGCATGTGGCTGGGACCCAGGGAGAGAGGAGGAGGAGGAGGAGAGCGATGGATAGAAAAAGAAGCGAGAAGCGGCGAGGGGAGGGGGCGAGAGAGAGAGAGAGAGAGAGAGAGAGAGAGGGAAAGAGAGAGAGAGAGAGGGAGGGAGGGAGGGAGGGGAGACGGGACGTGAGTGGAGGAGAAAGAGCTCAGCTGATGATGAAACAGGGGACGTGTGGGAGTGCGTGCGCACTACGCGTTTTCATCACTGGCACCGGTGCGACGTGCGCGCGCACCTCAGGCAAAAGGGGGGGTGGGTAGGCGAACCAAGGTGGCGGTAGAGAGTTTGAGGGGGTGGGGAGGGGAAGGAGGGGGGGGGAGGGGGGGGACACAGAGGACTTTTTTTTTTTCCTACTCTGAAGAGCGGAGACGTAGAGAAACGCACATTCACCAATGATTGAAGGAGTCCGGGACAACTTGCGACACCGAACTCGAAAGATACGAGCGAAAGATTAACAACGCCGCGCTCCTTTCTCTCTTCTCTCCCCCTCCCCTCCTCTCCGAGCGACGGCTGCTGCTGCTGCTGCTGCTGCGAGTTTTACAACGGCCATTTTTCTTTGACCCACATGTCCTCTATCACAAAACTTCAGGAGGAGCGAAGGAAGCGATGGACAGAACCCCTCCTTCCTTCTCCTTCCTCCTCCTCCTCCTCACACGAATACAGCAGGTACAACGTGGTGATGAACATTTGGAGCACGTGTTCGGAGGTTTGAACAGCTAAACCGGTGGAAAAAAAAAAAAAGAAGCCCAGATAAGCACCTGGGTGCGACCGGCCCGCCGCCACGGCGCCGGGGCGAGCGGCGCTGTAAAAAAAAAAGAAGAAGAAGAAAAAAAAAATCGTGCAAAATTCACCGCAGTGCGCCCGGCGCTGCCGAGCCGATTTTACTGGGCCACCCCTCGCCACGCTGCGCCCCCCCCACCCACCCACCCCACGCGCGCGAAGAACGAGAGGAGAAATGTCGGGCGGTAGCCGAAACGATAAAATGGACTCTGCTGATGACTCTGCTCGTGTCCCGCGCCCTCCTTCCCCTCGTACACCCCCACCCCCTCCACCCTCCACCCTCCACCCACACCCACCCACCCTCTTCTGTGTCCAGCCTATTCTGTCTCCCACCCTTTCTTGTCCTTTCAGTAGCACTACTGTAATAAACAGCCCGGCTCTGAGCGGCCAGTGTTAATTTAAGCCTGCATGAGAAGGATCTTTTTTATGCCTTCCTGTGCCAGATACCACCCCTGCTGTCTCTCCCTCTCTCCCCCTGTCTCATGCACACCTACCAACCTCTGCATCAGCATGCTGAAGGTTATTCACACCCTGCCTGTTTTCCAACCCCCCCCCCCCCCTCCTCCTCCCCGAAAACTTTTTCTTTGGCCAAAATGTTGTCATGCCCCGTAGCTGTTTGCAACAGATTCCCTTATGACTAAAAAAAAAGAAAAGAAAGAAAAGAAACAACTTCCTCTCTTTCGGACGCCACCCCCCCCCCTCCCCTTCGCTGCTTCTCTTTCCCGAAAAGAAACGCACAACTCAGCACAGGCAACAACACAAAAAAAATTTCCCCCCCTCTTCTCTTCTCTTCTCTCCCCGAAGTAGCAGCCGTACAAAAGAGAGGGAGGAAAAAAAAAAAAGGGGGAAAGTGTCCCACAAAACGACGGATTGTCACGTCGTGGAGAGAGCAGGTAGCTGGTCTCGATTTCAGGGCTTTCGACGCACGCGCGCACACACACACACACTCGCGCGCGTGCGCTTTGGAGAGGAATTGTACGCATTCAAACAAATGAAAGGTGGCTAAACCTCCTTTTATCCAGTCGAGTTGTGTTTCTTTATTTGTGTGTTTCTTTTTCGGGAGAGGGGCGAGTACGCGCAACCTAGCGAGCGAACATGGCCGCTCTCGCTCGCTCGCAGTCTCTCCTACGTCCTCGCTCTCAGTCTTGAAGGCTGAAAGGAAAAGGCGTTACGCTGCTGTGTGAGTTTCTACCTCACAGGACGGACTTCGAGTTAGTGAGAGAGAGAGAGGGAGAGGACGAGAGGGAGAGAGAGAGGGAGAGCGGGTGCACTTGTCTTGCTGAACTCTTTTTTTGTTAACGCAAAAAAACGCTGCTTTCCCGTGTTCTGCCCTGTTGCACCATATCAGCGGCGAACAATGCGGGGGGGCGGGAGGGGGGGGGTAAAACGCGAGCGACGAAGGGCGAATCGCGTCACCACTGCGGCTCGTCACAAACGCGATTTATGACTCCGACCGGACTTGATCGAGATAAAAAAAAAATAAAAACAATCAACGCTACGAGGCCGGATGATAAAAGCAGGTCGAGGACCGAACCGGGGCTGACCCCCCCCACCCTCCCTTCCCTCCCCTTCCCCCCCACCGTGACGTCACATCTCGCCACGTCTCCCGGGCCAATCGCGAGTGCTCGCCATCGCAGGAAAACTTCGCTACAAGTGCGCGCTGGACGTAAATCAAACAACAGAGTAAACAAGCGGAGGGTTTCAGCTGCAGACTGAAGTGTCCCCGTCCCCCCCACCCTCCACCCCCCCTCCAGCCCCCCCAGCCCTCCCCTCGACTCGCTGAGACGCTGTTTCTGCAAGTCAGTTGTTTACCGTCTAACATGTGTCAGGAATGCAAAAAACTTGGCAGGGCCCGTCGCGCCGTACGTCGCGGAGAGTTCATCTGAGGATACGGGCTCTGGGCTTGGCTCGCCTGCCAACTTCTGACACTGTAGCCCTCTGCGCGGGGCCTCGCCCCTGCAGGAGCGGCCCGCGCAGCGCTGCCATTGAAGGAGCTCCAGCATTAACAGCCTGCTTTTATGAGGCTGCGACCGCAGTGTTTTCCTACGCGCTATCAGCACCCTTAACCCCTCCAGGTTTAGTGCCGCGCCGTCCTCCCGCCTGCCTTTGTGCTCCGCCGGCCGACACGTGACGCCGCCGGATTTCCACCGCATGGAGGGCGGCCTCGAGTTTTCACGTCGCACTGAGATCAGCCTGCTAGTGACACGCAGCTGATCTCGTATGCAACACGTTCACCGCAGCGACGCCAGCGTGAGCTGCGACGCACAACGAAGCGACAGTGGTCTTTATCAGGCCTGTTTTCACGGATCAGCTGAGGAATCGAACACTCGTCTACACAAGCAGGAAACACACTCACACACACAGATTCGAGCGATTCTCACCAAACCCACGATGCTTTCGGTGCTCAGAGGCAAAAAAAAATGTATCGAGTGAAGAAAAGTCAGGAAACAGTGCAGGTTAGTCGGCACTAATCCCAGGTTTGGAGCACAAAAATTAAACTTTTAATTCCTATTTAGTTCTAAATGTGTTTTTTTTCTAATGATAAATTTATACTTGTGACTTTGTGAGAGCTGTACCTCTCAGTGCGCTGAGGGAGACCCTCCCCTTGGACTCCATTTCTGTAATAACTTCCCCTCATAGTGTTCAAATGTCAACATTTACTTTAGCTATTTATCAAGTGCTTAAAGATTTGCCCTGGTAGTATGTAAAGCCTGTTAGTCACAGCCTTATCTATACATTCCCACTGTGGCGAACACACTCGCACACACACACACTCGCACACACACACACACTTCCTCCGCTCTTTGGTGACCAGTGCGGCGGGGCCGCCTCCCCCCTCTACAAGGTGGTCTACCGAGGGGCCCCTCGGCAGCACGCGCCTCGACAACTTCTCCATTACAGCCGTGACCCCGGAGGTCACCCTCTGAAGGGTTCCGAACAAAGGCCACGACCCCGGGGTCAGAAGTGTAACGCCGGGGGCAGGCGGGGGCCCCACGGCAAAGAGAGCGTGCTGTTTGCTTTGAAAGGTAAGGATCACTAACACAGAGGCCTAATAAGGATTAAGGGGCCATCTCCTTTGGGATGTCACTCTGGGGCCTCATACATCAGTCTCTATTAACCTCCGTGACCCTCGGCGGCCATTATGGGGCTACGGGTCACAGACACTTTGCTCGGCGGAGCTGTAAAAAGCGCATGCCGCATGCGTCCTTGAACTTGAGTGCTGCCGATTATGTGGACGAATTGTTTTGGGGAGATAAACAGCCTGTCAAACAGGCCCCGGTCCTCCCCCTCTGAGCCGTTCCGACCGTCCAGGCGGCTCTCAAGTGGCAGCAGCAGCGAGGAGACTTCAAGGAGGCAACTGGAGGTTGAAAAAGGAGCAATTTGCCAGCAAGTTAGCAGCGCCGGTGTTAAAACAAGAGGGGGGCGGAGGGGTTCGAAGAAAAACGAGCAAAGGAGAAAGAAAAGTCACTGAAAAAAGACCGAAAATTCATCCGTCCGGCGCCGAGCGGGCGCCGAAAAAGGGAGGTTGGAAAAGTTTCGATCGCAGCAGGTGAGCTAAATCGAAGGGGACCGGATCACAAAATGGAGGACAGGAGGAGACAAGATGGTGGCCTGAGTGATGCAGCCACTCACACTCTGGTCGTAACGTGGCAAAACGCCATCAAAACGTTGCGCACCGTGCAACATTTAATATCGAAAAGTAGGAATTTTATTCTTTTTTTAAAAAAACGCTGGTGAAAAAGCAGCGGCGGGCTGAAAGTTCTGCACACGGGACGAACAAGTGAATTCCTCCAGTCTCGTTGGGCCCCAACAGATACAAAGATACAAGAGTTAACCCTGTGCACGCTCCCAAGGACAGCAGGCAAACTGTGCACCAACTCTGCTGCAATTCATTCAAAAGTTCAACTTGTTCACAAAATTCAACACACTTTCACATTTGACTTCAAAAGGACTCGTTTTCATTCATACGAGTCTGCGTGGATTCATTTAATTCCACTGATTGAAAATACTCAGTGGGTTGAAAGAGGAAAAAAGGAGTGAACAATTCCAGCATTTTAGCCTTCGTTCTAAAAGATTCACACAATAAGAACAACAAAAGCCGTTTGGGAAAAAATCAAAAAAAAGAAAAATGAAACTAACAAAAATCTACAAGTGAAAGTGTCTAAAAAAATGTAATTTAAAAATAAATCTTTGGATCATTTAGAGAAAACAGCAATGACACGTGCAGCAATTCAATCTGGATTTACTTTAACTAAAACAATGTTTAATTTTAATTGTTCTGAAAATATTTTAAAAAAAATGTGAATTGATTCACTTGAAAAGTGAAAAATGTTCAACAAAATAAATCTGTAAAATAATTGAACGAACCTTTAAAATGAGACGTTCATAAAACTAATTTCTCCTAAAATCTAGATATTTGCAGCAGCACTGTGGGAGCATTTTTCAGTCCTCCTACATTCTGCTGCCTTTTATCTCCCTTTAACTGTTCCACCGATTAGAAAATTAAACTTGAGGGAGTAAAATGTAACAAATACAAATAAATTCAATCTCTTTTCACAAACAGGTTCGACCGAAGCACAATTATCGGGGAAAAAAGTGTGTTGAAAGCGGCCGGATGTTCCTGTTTATTTATAAGCTGGTGATTCCAGTTGAATGATAAGTTTGGGTTTGCGCTGCGGCAATTAGATCCCAACTGGGGAGGACTGTTAATGTGGACGCAACAAAACACTTGTGAAACATTAAATCTGTACAGACAGATGCAGCATTAAAAATACAGGAGCTGCTGGTGGTTAACATCTCC
>JAUESF010019845.1:1664-14004 GCA_032274765.1 Malacoctenus tetranemus | reverse complement strand
AGAAAACGAGAGAGAAAGAGAGAGAGAGAGAGAGAGTGAGTGAACTTCCAGTTTAGCACCATCGAGCTCTGCGCTTTCAACCGACACTGCGAGAAATGATGGAAAAAAATCAGTGACTGATTGGACGGGTGGCGCACGCCGTCGCCGTAGCGCGCCGTTCCCTCGGTGTGCCAGCACGAACTGGGAACAGGACATTCTTACTGGAACACTTCTGCTGTTACAACTCTGCTGTTGGGCAGAGGACCAGAAACGATTTATTCATTCTTCTTCTTTTTTTTTTTCTCCTCCTCCTTCCTTTTATTTTTTCTCCTTTTAACCATAAGTTTCCTTCTTAATTGCGCGATCACAAGCCGCTGGGTAACATATTTGTTTTCCTGAAAGACAATTTCGGCTCAGTCCTCCTCCGATCGCCAGGAGATTTTTAGCTGACGTGACTGAAAAACGGCCACAGCGTTTCATTAAGCGTCCTCTCCAGAAGGTCACGGCTCGAAGTCAGCGACTTTCACCGGGGTCTGTTGTTTCGTGTGGGGGGAGGGGGGATCTCCGTGGGGGCCCGCGAACACGTCAGCACCTCCATACACCAGAAAATTAACGCCATAATTACAGTAAGACGCAGAGACACGCGAAGGAGGAGAACGACGCGACGAAGGCCGCTCTGATATTCCATGAAAAGTTCATTAAAATCCGGGGAACGCCTCCCTTTATTGTCTCCCTCATAAACACACGCTGGCCGCCCCTCTCCCTCTCTCTCTCTCTCTCTCTCTCTCGGTCTCGCCGCCGCAGCAGAGTTTCCTTCTGCAATCCCACTTTAATCTCGCAGACATCCGACCGGAGCGCTTGAAAGACTTTTCTTTTTTTGCGAACACATGAAAAGCGGCTGAGTGGGTGGTTTCAGGTGATATCTGGCTTCGTTTAATTCCCCCTGAAATCCCAACCCCCCCTCCCTCCCTCCCCCTCCCCCTCCCTCCCCACCGCAAAACGTACATGAAACCTAAAAGATGAGATTATCTGCAATTAGGGTTTTAGGTCACGCCGCTGCACTAACGTCTCTAACATTTGCCTCGGCCGTATTCGGGGCTTCTTGGAACGGGCGTGCGTCCGACGCGAGGTATGTCTAAAACAGACTCGAACCCGGTGACCTTCAGACTGATCGACTTCGCAGCGTGTTGGAGGGATAATTGCGGCCTCGTGATGTCAGGGAGCCGACGCACGACGGCGCGACGAGCAGTTTGATTCCTAAATATTTAGCTCCATTTCTCTCTCGCACAGATGGGCTTCATCAGCTTGTTGAAGCGCTCTGTTCCTCGCCTGCTAGTGCAGCTTGAAAGGGATGCGAGCGGTCCCACAATCCAACGCAGAGCCGCAACGCTGACCTCAATAAAGACAGTTTGTGGAGGAGTTTTTATGGTCTTTCTGCTTCCAAAGTGCAGAACGCAGGCAGCCCGCTTTTCCCCCCCCTGAACCGGAAGAACCTGCACTGCCTCCCCACCGAGCCCGGCTTCATTTGCTTTTGCAACATCACCCCCACTACCACCCAAAATACACCGCTCCCCCCTCTGCCCGAGCTTCTCCAAGGACTTGTGAACTCTCCATAAACCCACCGATTCCCTTTGCTGCAGTCTATCAGACATGAGAAGAATCAGAGACAAAAAAAACTGAAGGTAAGAAAGGGCTGAAATAGACAATAAGGTAGAGAGGACAGGGGACATAGAGAGGGAGAGGGAAGGGAGACGGGGGGAGAGAGAGAGAGAGAGAGAGTGAGTGAGAGAGAAAATAGGAGGCCAGATTGCAGAGTTGAATCAATGCAGTGGCCTGGTCCCTTTTTTTTCAGGGCTCTTTTTTTTCTCTCTCTCTCAAATGATTCACAGTGGAAAGAAAAGGCCTTTTCCCTGTCCTCAGTTGAACTCCACATCAGCTTCCTGTTAGAAAGGCAAGGAGGAAACACCCAGAGCAACGTGCACACACACACACACACACACACACACACACACACACACACACACACACACAGAGTAATACACAGAGGAAGGCCTTCACTAGTGGATTCTTTGCTGCCAGAGAAATTAGGTCAAGCACTTAAATGCCCTGCACTGAGATGCGTGGAGATATAAAACGTTAAGTGTTCGGTTGGGGACGGCGAGAGCAGATCGGGGCGCAACAAACACGCACGCGAAAAAAAAAAACACGAGACGCCTGTTGCACGGCGAAAGCACACAGTGGCTACGTGCTAAGCTGTCAGCTCATGGCGTGCCACATTATTAATACAAAAGACAACTGAAATAATCAGTGACAGACTCCCACCTACTGTTAATACAGCATCCATCTGTGCAGATTAGAACATGACAAGGTGGCTCTGTCACACACAATAAAATAGATGAGGGTGGTTGTGTGTGTGTGTGTGTGTGTTTTTTGAAGAAAGGGGGCCAAGCAGGACACCTCTTAAATCCCCCTCGCAGGCCCAAACTGAAGCAGGACGTGCACGCGTTCACAAAAACACCGAATGACCTGATTAGACAGTGTGCGGGGGACTCTGCGCAGCTAAATACAGGAAGGGACGGCACACTGCAGTATCAGCCACGCACGCCAAAAATCCCCCCCCACCCCCCCCACCGCGCCGCCAAGTCCACCGCCTACCGCCCTCTGACCTGAAACGCCCTTAAAGAAACAACACACCATATTCACCATCGCCTTCAATCAACTATTCATAGATGAGGGGCCGAAAAAAAACCCTGCCTCGGCGGTCTCACCGTTTAGGGTTTCAATCAATTGCGTGAGATATGAGAGTGCGGCAGCGAGGGTGGAGGAAGGGGAGGGGGGGTGGGAGGGTGGGGGGGGGGCACGAGGCTGCTCTGAAAGCAGAAAAACGAGAGACATTTTGGGCGAATCCAAGCCCACGGCTCTTCTCGGCGTCGGCCCCTGCCGGAACGGACCACAATGGGGATCCGGGGGGGGGGGAGCACACGCTAAATCAGGAGATAATCACGGCAATTTTCACTCGGCGGCCGTGTTGCTTTCTCCTGTCCCACTGACTCACGGTGGAGGAACGAGCACACACACACACACACACACACACACACACACACTCCTCACATTGTCCGAGGCCCACCTGTGTTTGTGCTTTCGCTTTTTCGCTCCAAAAACAAAACAAAAAAAAAGCCACAATGGAGCTTTTTTCCTTGTTTATAGCGACGGCCGGGTAAACATTCGGCATCGCCGCGTTGGGAAGCGAGGCCCGGAGGTCAGCGCGACCCCACGCCCTCTCTCTTGCGTTTCAGCTTCTGACCTCCGTGTTCCTCTTTCCAGTGAGAGCGTGACAGGGGGAGGGGGGACGCGGCCGCGGTGCGTTTTGCTCAGCGAACACTGATTTATTTTCTCTCTGTCCTCCCTCCCTTCCCCGATTTCGACCGATACTCTCGTGCGGAGCACAACTCTTCCCCCTGGCCGGCCGGCCGGCTCAGCACACAAAAGCCTGGAGAGCAAACACAGACACAGACACACACAACTAGATACATGGCCAGGGGTGCAGGGCTGTCACAGATAACAGCAGCAGCAGGTTGCAACACCACAACACCACCCCCCCCAATAGGTACTGTAACAGTGCGTTTGGGCCACGTTGTAACTTTCGGAGGAGTCGGACCACCGCAGTGCGGCAAGGAAAAGTTATGTCGGGCTGGAGAGATACGACACACACCAATTTGTGTTTGGATTTCACACACACGACTGTCAGAATATGTTTCGGGACGAGTTCAGCTGGAGCACCATAACAAAATAAGTCATTAAAACACAGTCAGGCATTCAGCATTAACAGCCTGCCTCTTATTTATTTATTTCTTTCTGGTTTTGGGTGCTGGCAGCCAGACGATGACCCACATAGATACATATTCAGACTAAATGCTTGTTTAGGGAATTAAACGCTGCAAACAGATTGCAGCGGGAGCATCACGTGGACCCCCAAAACAAACACTTTCCCCTGAGTTCTCAGGCAGTGATCTGTCGGAGCCTCACGGACCCCGCAGCACCTGCTGCTACTGTCCGACCACATTCACTTTGAACGGGGAACAAATCCACAGTGAAGGCGACGCAGGTTTTTTTCAAACTTCTCTGGAATTTTTAAGTTTTTTTTTTTTGACTCCCCTGAAAATAAAAATAAAGCCGCACACACACAGTGAGGGAAAGTAGCGAGCAGCCACTGAGCAGCGGCCCTCTGACCATTAAAAATACATCGGGCCGCAGCTGACTCCGCTCCTCTCGGATTTCAATGAATTAATTTCATCAGAGAAAACTTCTCGGAGGGAAACCGCAGTGACACATCAGGGGGAAACCGCACAGCTCCGCCATATGTTCCCCTGTCCTGCGCGCACTGATCACCTCTGGGGCGAGCAGCAGCTCGGGACTGACTTTTTGTAATTAAACGCACGTTTAACTTGAAACCCTACAAACTGCTCACTTGGACAGTGTGAAGGCTTCATTCTCTCTATTTATTTATTTTTTTTATCTCCGCCAGATCGACGCGACCCGCCCGGGCCGCCTCCTATCTCTGCCTGCATCGAGGACAACAAAGAGGGGGGGGAAGATTATGCCTCTCCGGCGACGGGAAACTAGGGCACGGAGCGGCGACCTGTTTTTTTCTCTCCTTGCGCGGCGGCGCGAGCGGCTCCATTGTCGCGTCGGAGGCTGCGAGACGCGCGGCTCCCGCGTTTCGCCACAACGATCGCGGCGGTCCGCGCGTCTGTTTTGCGCTGGGGGAGGGGGAGGGTGGGGGAGCGCTCGTTTCTGGCACCCTTGGAAACTTCGCCCCCCCAACTCCCTCTCCTCCTCCTTCCCTGGATCGCTTCAGTCATAACAGTGTCAATATCCACTGACCCAGTCTGAGGATAAAGCGCTGCTGCGATGCAGTTTTTTGTTTAATAAAAAAAAAAGAAAGAAAGAAACCGCGCATCTGTAATTAACGCACTAATTAACGCACTTAACGACGCATAAAAAGACAGACGAAGAAATAAGAATACGTACGTCTCAAGTTCAAGTTTAATGTCCCTCCTCGGGAGTCCAACTCCAAGTCCGCGGGCTTTATACTTCCTCCCAGGCTGCCGCTGGCGCGTCTGCCGTCACGCGTCTGGACCCAGACAACAAAAAAAAAAAAAGAAAGACACGAGGCGACGATGTTTGGAGGTCGATAAGTAGGCAAAAAGTTGCCGTGCCGAGTCGGCTGAGAGGCGATCTCCGACAGGGGGAAGTGAGCCGGCTCCCTCCCCTCTCTGCCGTCCGCGTCTCCTCCCTCCCTCCCCTCTCTCTCTCTCGCTCGCTCGCCCCGGCCGCCCGGCCCCGGTTCAGCGGGGACACAGACTCCAGGCGGCAGACTGCGCCGCGCGTCCTGCGCCGCCAGACGAGCCAGATGCGTCAAGTTCAGCTGAGGTGAAGCGCGGTTATACAAGCAGCCCCGGTGTGCGGCGGCGGGCGGCGGTGGCGGGCGGCGGTGCGCCGGTGGCGCGGCTTATTTAATGTCTCCCAAAATGCATGGGGTGGGGAGAAAACAAGAGGGGGGGGGGGAGAGAAAGGAACAACACGCAGAAATATCTGCAAAAAGTCGGCTGCGCGGTGATGGTTATTCAGAAGCTGCCTCACCCCCCCTCCTCCTCCTCCCCCCCCTCGCGCGTCTCGTCCTGCCCCCTCCGCCAGTCTAAAAAAGCTCTATTTGCTTTAGTGAATTTACCTGAAGTTGGCTCCGTGGGCAGCACATTGTTGTTTAGTTCCCCTTCTTTCACATTTGGACCATAAACGCTGAAATTTCCCGCCTCGAAATTTTTTTAAATGTGATACTTAGTCAGGAGGATATTAAAGGAACAACACACCGATTTTCCTTAAAGGTTCAATCCTGCAAATAAAGCAGAACAAAGTCCCGCAAGTCCTCCATCCCACACTGCAATATATCAAATAAAATGCGGCTTTTTTGGGGCCAAAAACACACGTTAGTGTTGCCGATGCATGGACAGGCTGTAAAGCAGGGACATTTAGGCTGAGCTGCAAAAATCTGGCTGAAAAATTCAAGAAAAATTGTAAGAAAATCGTGTTTTTTGCTTAAAGACGAGCCGTGAAACAGTGAAATTAAGCTGCACGCATAAAAAATAATGAGCGGATTTTTTCCTTCACTTTCCTTGTTTGCCAACACTGTCAGCTCGTTCTGCTCGTCAGCGAAACGACAAATAAAAAAACGCAGCACGACTGAATGGACGTCTGCGTTGCACACACCTGCTCGCCTGCGTTAATGAGCTGCCTTCATTTCTCTACCCCCCCTCCCCCCCCTCCCTCTGTGGCTCCATGAAGGTCTCTTCTTATCTGGCCCCGGACGCCACAGGTGACTCCCCAACAAGCCCGGGCTTGTTGACTCCCCCAATTTGCCTCACAGACACTTTATTGATCAATCGGGCGCAGTGAGGAGGCGAAGGCAGGCAGGGAGCTGTTTAAAGGAGCAGTCCCACATTCTAGGAGGACTCAAGGAAATAATAAAAAAGAAAAATCAAAAAAGGGAGATTTAGCTTTTTTTTAAAGAAGGTGGTTTGTTTTACTGTGGATTTAAGTGAGCAGCAATACATTAAGTTAGATTTAGCTGTGAAAGCCTTATTTTTCTTTTGGAAAGAGATACAGAAAAGGATGGTTTTTAGTTTGCTTGCAAGTAAACTAAAGGTTAAAGCTCATACTTGATATAAATAAAGAAAAAAAGTTTTGTTTTGTTTTTTTGTTAAATGATGAAGTAAATACCAAGCTCCACTTCATCCAATAGGGCAACAAACTCCCTAGTTCCTACAAAATAATGCAGCAAAGCAGAATAAAGTGTAGTTAATAAAAAGGGAACTTCTCCATTTTAGCCTTTCCATCAAATATGAATTAAATAATTTTAGGACATGAATATTTTTCTTTTTTTTATTTTAGTACTTGAAAAAACACACTCTACCACAAATAAATGTAATATGTATGAGTAAATATTAACCTCCATCTAAATAATGTAACAAATGATACTGTGAATTTTACAGTACATTGTAAATGATTCAGAGAACGATGTTGAAATTTTAAATACTATCACTGCAGAATTTTGAGCAATGTCTGAAAGTAAAACACTGTGAAACAAACCAGAAAATAAAAGACAATAAAAAGCAGCATTTGTTTGACTCTTCCATGTTTCTGACACCGTCCATGTGCTGGATTCCAGTCAGTGTTGTGTGATTTATTTGCTTTTCACTTATCTCTCGGCACACTGCAGCTCAGGTCACACTGTACTTGCACAACAGAGGCGAGTGTATCGAGTGCTGGGAGACCTGTATTGACGAGTGATATTACAGTCGCACTCGGTGACCCGGCCCGGGTGTCCTGCACTCCGATATCCATCAGCGCAGAAATATACTGTCGGATTAGGACTGCGTGTGCATGTGTGTGTTATCACGGCTCAGTTGCATATAAGCTTAGCATGTGGGTTATAGCTTATAGGGATTAAAAGGGGACACAAGTTCATATTGATCCCCTGATGTGACCCTCCCGCCCCCTCCCCCCTCCGCAGACAAACATACACACATAGATTAGTTCTTCAGAGCCGAAATGTTCTGCCCAGAGAAAACGGACAAATCTGACATGATAACACGTACTTAAAGCCACAGCCGTCCTGGGCGAGGGGAGAAAGCCTGTTGCATAAACACAAATTAGGAGGCATGCTTTGAAATGAATCTAGAAATACACTTCAGAATCCTATATTAAAAAAATCTATCTTAGATTTAAATATGTTAAACTTTCTGCCGCATGTATTTAAAATACACCAGAATATTTTGGAACAATTATGATATTTTTTCCTAAATAAAAATTAACTGTAAATAAGAACAAATACTATTAGAAATTATTTTTTTAAAAAGTATTAGTGTTCAAAATACTAAAGCCTTCTGTGTCAATGGCAGGTTAAACAGTGTAGTAGACATGGTGTGTAAATCCCATCTCTTTTGTACAGCAGCAAAAACCTCATCAAATAAGTTAACTTTTAATCACTCCTGAATAAAAAAGTTTTTCTCTATTTTGTAAAATAACTCGCAGACGAGAATCAGTCTTTAAAACCAGTCCATCATCAGTAATTTACTTTTCCTCCCAGTATTTCTCTACTTTTTTCTCTCTTTCAGATACAGTGGTGAAATGATCGTGTTGCATAAATAGCAAAATAAGAAAAGCAGATTTTGGTGACACTGGTGAATAAATTGAAGAGTTCTATATTTAACAATCAGAATCTTTCCTGGAAATAAACTTCTGCTTTCAGAGTTCACCAGTTTTTCACCCGACGACTCGGTGGATCATCGTTCTACGTCAACTCATGAACAAAAATTGTGTTTTTCTACTTTGGAGCAGGGAGAGGAGCTGAATGTTGGAGGTGGGCGAGGTGCTTCATTGGGCGCTGCTCATTTGCAATCAGACACTCTCCCCCGTCTCTCTCTCTCTCTCTCCCTGTCTCTCTCTCTCCACCACGTCTCCAGACAGCGTGGACGGTGGCAGAGACAAAGCTACTATTCTCCTCTGCCCAAGGCCCCTCTTAGTTTTATTTTCAGGCCACTGCTCTCAGACACAGACCATTCTGCGTGGAGCGCCCAAAGACAGCAGCCAGGGGAGCCGAGAGGAGGAAGGAGCCAGTTCGTGGAGGTGTCAGAGGAGGACGGAGGCGAAGGGGGGGGAGGAGCCTGAAAAAGTTGGAGGAGGCGCTGTTGGAGGAACCAGAACTGCTGCCTCTCTCTCGCTGTGTCCCCCCCTCCTCCCCTCTTACCACCACCACCACCACCACCCTCATCACCTCATTCCTCTCCTTGGACCGTACCCCGGCCTGTTCGCCTCCAACTCGCTGCAGTGCGGTGCCACGCCCCACCTCGGGACAACGAAAAACACGCCGTCGATCGAAGCGCGGGGAGAGACGGACGTGACCTTTTTTTTTGCACTTCCACCAAACTTTTGTTCTTCAGTCCCTCTCAGCAAAATCACTCCAAAACACCTGCACATACTTCAAACAGACGACAGGGTTACACGCTCCGTCTGTGATCAGGTGCCTCATGGAGACACGGTCGGTACAAAGAGTCCTGATCTGAGAGGAAATAAACTTCTACCAACGTCTACGTCTCACTTCCACCTCCTTCACAATCACTCTGCTTCTATAGAACTAGTTAACTCAGCACGACTTCGCAGCAGCGCCATAATAATGGACGACAGAACAACACGTGTCCTTCACAGGTCAGCGTAACATATATGTAACCTGACCCGACACGAATCAGATCGGAGTCAGCGCGGGCATGTCCCGCGTCGCTGCGTCTTCGCCATCAACACATTATCAGCACTCACTACGGTGGGGCCCGCGTCGCCGTTGCCACAGGTAACCGGTCAATGATTACCCAGAGAAGGGCCTGCGGGTGTCCTCACGCTCAGGTCAGAGCCGCCCGCCTCGGAGGGTGAGGGAGGGAGGAGGGGGGAGAGAGAGAGAGAGAGTACAGCAGCAGGGCTGCAGCTGCCGCCTGTAACTGTAGGCCCGCGCCGTTATCAGTGCGTCTTATCTGCTTGAAAAGCAGCATTGTGTTCACATTGTGTGCGCCGGTAGTGTCAGGGGCACTTCAGAGAGCTTATGTTGTGTTTTACCGAGACGCGACACAATCCTGTTTTGTGGCTTGGAGGGAGGGGGGGTGGAGGGTGGAGGGTGGGGGGGGGTGTCGGAGTTTTTCTTTTTCCTCCTCCTTTTTGAGCTGTTTCAAATCTAGACCTGCCACGTACTCACGTCGGCCTGAATCAGTGAAATCGACGGCCGTCCTTCCTCAGAGAAAGACCCCAAAGTACGCAAACAGAAAACACAGACCGAGGGAGGAAGAGGGGAGGGGGGAGGGAGGAGGAGGGGGCATGCTTAGTGTTTTTATGGGTCTGGGCCGATTCCCACAGGTTGCCTCACCTATTAGCTGCTTTTCCTGCCCTGGCCCGATGAGCACAATCCCTCTCAGTCTCACTCGCGGCCGCGCAACAATGCCAGGAATGGCTGCGTTTGAGCGCAGCGGCCATTAGGCGACATCCGATTGCCTAATTTCATTCAATTTCTCCCTCTTGCAACGCCAGCACAATTGGCCTGAAAGGGCGCAGGTGGGGGGCCCGAGGAGGCTGGGAAGCAGCTCGTGGCTGCGAGGGCGAGGCGAGCGAGCCCGCGCTGGTCACACAGGCCCCCGTCTGTCGGAAGAGGGGGGGGGGGGGCGGAGGGGGTTAACGCGCAGGACACGGGGGAGACTGTTGGGAAAATCGTGTCCTCCAGTCGGTCTTGGCCGGCCTCGGCGGTCACCCTGACCCCTCCCCTCCAGCCCCTCCCCCTCCTCTCAGCTTGACCCCCCCCCCGACTATATCCCCTTCGAATCGCTGGATCGAATGGCTGCGCTCGCTCCCTTCTCCCACCGCGTCCCTCTTTCTCACTTTCTTTCCCCCTCCCGGATGCCCACAAACAGGCATTGTCACTGCTGACCGCGGGAACAATCGGGTTCTTATGCTGCGGCCGGTCAGGGGACGGGAGGGTAAACTTCAGCAGCGACTGCGCTAAGTAAATTACAGCCGCGGTGGTTTGGAGAGGGCCGCGCTGTTTTTTTGTTGCGAGAAAATCGTGCGTGTGAAACCACCCCGGCAGCGCCGGACGACGGCGACGCGTTTGCCGCGGCGTCTTTTCCCCCCTCGTCGTCGTGACAACAAACCAGAAGTCGCATCTTTCACTGCGACGGGGGCCATCGTTTGAAAACGACGAGGGCAGCAGCGCCGCAGTCCTGCTCCTTTCTCTCCACTCCCTCCTCCTCTCTTTTTTTTTTCCCCCTCCCGGGCCGAGACTCCGCCTGCCGACTGTCCTCCCGCGCTGGGCTCGGCTCCGCCCCTCCCGCCCTATCCCCTTTCTAAATGACATCATCTGCACATCTGTCGTCCCAACAGGGTGCTGGTGACACAGACAGGCCACAAGAATCACTGGAGCTCCCTCTCCGCTCTGCCTTTGTCACCGTCTCTTCCCCCCCCCCCACCCCCTCCGGCTCTCGCCGTCTTTGCCGTCGCTCCTCGGCCCCCCCCGGCTCCGTGTCCCCTCTGTCCTCTCACCCTTTCACTCCCCCCCCAAACACACCTTGTTCCCATTGTCTCCCCCCCCCCCTGCAGCATTATGTCCTGTAAGTAATACGCCTCCCATTCGACACTGCGTCCTTCTGTTTCCTACAGTGTTGCACGTCGGTCGGAGCGGGGCAGGAAGCGGCCATTAAACTAAACGATCCCTGGGCCTGACCCCAGCCTTGACCCATGTGATTGTGAGCAAACTCAATCAGCGATGTCAGCGCTAACGCGCTCCGACTCTCAAAGATTTTTTTCCCCCTCCTCGACTCTGATTTGAGCCATTAGGACCTGCTATAACTGCTTAAAGAGGTTGCGGTTGTATCAATTTGTGTTGTGTGTGTGTGCGTGTGTGTGTGTGTGAGAGAGAGAGGAAGAGAAAGAAAGTGGGAGTCATTTCCAGTGAGTTTCACCGGCGAGGCCCGGCCCATTAAGGGCCAAGTATTTCCAAGGGAATAGAAACTTACAGAAGTGTAACACATGTTGGAGTCCCAGAGCCCCAGTGCAATAATTCTTCACATACAGTATAAATTACTAACAGATCAAAATCAAGTCGTATTGGATCACAGCAGCTGCAGCAGAATTACAGTTCTGCTGCTTTTAAATGATCAAATGCTTTTAGAAATCCAGAGTTACGTTTTTTCTTTTTTTACTTCTCATGGAGTTTTTCTTTTTTATTCTGTCAGCATGAATTAAAGCAGCAGGAAGAAGAAGGGGGTGAATGGTAATAATGAACATTTAAATTTCTGGGCTTTTCACTGAAGGTCACAGGAGGATGTCGAGCTGCAGTTTGGGGGGTTAGGGTGGGGGGTTAGGGTGGGGGTAGGGGGGGGTTCTTATCTGAACCGAAACTCCCTGATCTCAGGAAAGAGATAAGAGCGGCAGAATGCAGCAGCTGAGTGGATTCGAGCTCGGCGGTGGAACGAGGGAGAGGGTCTCCTGCCTCCACACACACACACACACACACAGTCCTGAGACCCTCACATGTGGAGGGACTCCACTGGAACTTTTTATTCATTCGTCTGAGAGGGAGACGTGAACCCACAGTGGATTCTGCAGCATTCACAGTGTCAGAGCTGCTTACAGGAGTTCCTCTGCACCTTCCTGCCACAAGCATTTATTTGTTTCTATCTGCAAAGAACATGTGGTGTTTATTTCCAGCACTGGAAGCAAATAAGTGTCCGCCATTATTTTGAACCACACACTCTCATTCTCAAACTAC
>JAUESF010019816.1:49404-63332 GCA_032274765.1 Malacoctenus tetranemus | reverse complement strand
AGATAGATAGATAGATAGATAGATAGATAGATAGATAGATAGATAGATAGATAGATAGATAGATAGATAGATAGATTACTGTATTATTGTTGGTGCTTTTTAACTTTAAAATAATTTCTTGTGAAATGTGCTACAGGCAACAAGTTTATACTGTAATAATCATTATTTGATATTGGCTGTATGTATTAAATATAATTAGTTCATACAATAATATAAGTTTGGTTGCGTGGTTTCCTTAATGTATGTGTATCTTACTTGATTCTTTATTTCAGAATTATTTCAGTATAAATAATTTTTTTCAAATTGTTTTTCAAGCTTTTTGTTGTTTTCTTTACAAAAAGATATATTGTAAATAATTCAGAGGCTGAAAACCCACACTATCATCAACATCACTGTGTACTTCAACGTTACGAGACGAAAAGCATCATGAAACTGACTTTCTTGATCATTACCCGTCAAAGCAGAACGATCATGGTCAAACTGCGCCCCCTGTTGTTGGGGACAGCACTACACCCACAGAGGTCACATGACACACGTGTCACCTGACTATCAGGGTACACCCTGATGTTGTGTACTTGTAAGCTAAGCTAGCCGCAATGATTAAGCATGAACTCCTGAACTTTCATTCATTCCGTTTGTTTTGATTCTTGTGGCGCATGAAACTATAATCGGTGACATCTTTGATCTCCGTCTGGACGCAGCAGGAGGAGGAAAACATGCGGTAACGACGCGTTGGATAACGAGCTGCCGGCTAACTCTCTGCCTTGTTTCAGGCGTGTTGAAATTCAGATCGTCTGCGGTAATTTAAGTGGAATAAAACGACGTGAATAGAGGTTTGATTTAACAATGGCTTCCATTCTGGATGAGTATGAGGACCATCAGAACATCAGGCAGAGTGCGCAGCAGCACGGCCGCCTGTCGTCCACCAACATCGGCATAACGCACTCAGGTAGGCGCCCCTCTGCGCCGCAGCTGTGCAGAGATTTGCCATGAAGCACCGGGGTGTCCTCTGTCTTTTAAGGCACCAACTGGTTCTTTTCTTCCTCGTCAGGCTTTGTGAACGTGAGGCTGGAGGAGGAGAAGCCCATTTTCAACAAGCAGAGGATCGACTTCACACCCCCAGAGAGGATCAACCACCTCTCAGTGTGCAACAACCAGCTGTGCATGAGTCTGGGAAAGGACACGCTGCTCAGGCAAATACCGCACCCATACTGTTTACACTGATGTTTGCATTGTTTGAGTTGTTCAGTCCCAGTTACTGACTTGCTAATCACCGTGATTAGTGTTCATTTATCAAGTAGTGATTGGTGTTCATCTGGATTTGCGGTTTGGACACAGTGTTGTTGTTCTGTGATGCAGGATCGACTTGGCCAAGCCAGATCAGCCCAACCAGACAGACTTAGGAAGGAAGGATGACAGCAGAGTGCACAAACTCTTCTTGGACCCCACAGGTGAGAATGCAACGAGAGTGTATTGAATATATGTCTTTATTATCACTAATCCAACCAAGTGCAATTTGCTCCATCATGACCTACATTGAGGATTTGCTTTTTAGACTGCTGTGCACATTCAGAGGCTTTTTCTGCTTCTTCTTCAAACGCTGCTGCTGCATTGTTTTTTAAGCTCTGTCGCAGTGTCACGACTGCCGCCTGTGAACAACAACAGCTTTAACCTCCCTCCCCTTCCCTCTGCAGGCTCCCATCTGCTGATCAGCCTGAGCAGCAGCGAGTGCCTGTACCTCAACAGAAACACCCAGAAGGTGCGCAGCCTGTCCCGCTGGAGGGGCCACCTCATCGAGAGCGTGGGCTGGAACAAGCTGCTGGGCAACGAGACCAACACGGGGCCCATCCTGGTCGGCACCGGCCAGGGCGTCATCTTCGAGGCAGAGATCTCGGCCACCGAGGGCAGCCTGTTCAACACCAACCCGGACCAATACTTCAGACAGGTCAGGGAACAGGAAGTTACAAAACAATCATAATGTTTCTTTCTTTTAGCCTTTATAAGAGTGTATCAACATTATTTTGTGGTAGGTCCACTCCCTGGAGGAGGATGGGAAGCCTGCGCCGGTGTGCTGCTTGGAAATCGAGCGCGGCCTGGAAAACAAGTACTTCATCATCGCCACCACCCGCAAGCGCCTGTTCCAGTTCGTCGGGAAGGTGGCGGAGGGATCGGAGCAACAGGGCTTCAGCTCCATCTTCAACCAGAACCAGGACCTGCTGCCCAGTTTTCAGGAGTTCCCGGCCAACATGGGCTACAGCGAGATCACCTTCTACACCTCCAAGCTGCGGAACTCCCCCAAGGCGTTCGCGTGGATGATGGGCAACGGAGTCCTGTATGGACAGCTGGATTACGTCCGACCTGATTCCCTGCTGAGTGACGTGCAGGTAGATGTCTCTCATTCCTCTGTGTTTGCAGACGTCCATTGTTTTTTTCCTCTTCGTGTTTGACCCATTCTCTTCATATCTCCTCTTTCACAATGAAACAGGTATGGGAGTACACTCCCGACATCGACCTCACCCTCAACAAGCCCATCTCCATCGTGCTGACGCAGTTCCATTTCCTGCTGCTGCTCCATGACCGAGTCAAGGCCATCTGCACTCTGAACGGACAGGTGGTGTACGAGGACGTGTTCCCGGATAAGTTTGGCACCCTGAAAAGGATGATCAAAGACCCGGCCGGCGGCCTGGTGTGGATCTACACCGAGAAGGCGGTGTTTCGCTATCACATCCAGCGCGAGGCCAGAGATGTCTGGCAGATGTACATGAGCATGAATAAGTTTGACCTGGCCAAAGAGTACTGCCGCGACCGGCCCGAGTGCATGGATATGGTGCTGGCCAAGGAGGCCGAGCACTGCTTCCAGAACAAGAGGTACCTGGACAGCGCGAAGTGCTACGCCATGACTCAGAACTACTTTGAAGAGATCGCGCTGAAGTTCATCGAAGCCAAACAGGAAGAGGCGCTGAAAGAGTTCCTCCTGAAGAAACTGAACAATCTGAAACAGAGCGAGCGGACACAGATCACTCTGCTGGTCACCTGGCTGACCGAGCTCTACCTGAACCGCCTGGGCCAGCTGGAGAGCGACGGCAACAGCGTCATCTTCCAGGAGACGCGCGACGAGTTCCGGCAGTTCATGAACAGCGCCAAGCACAAGGACTGTCTGTACAACAACCGCAGCACCATCTACGACCTGCTGGCCAGCCACGGCAACGTGGACGACATGGTGTACTTCTCGGTCGTCATGCAGGACTACGAGAGGGTCATATCCCACTACTGCCAGCACGACGACTACAGCGCGGCGCTGGACGTGCTCGCCAAGCACTGCGACGAGAAGCTCTTCTACAAGTTCTCGCCCGTCCTCATGCAGCACATCCCCAAGAAGGTGGTGGACGCCTGGATTCAGATGGGCAACAGGCTGGACCCAAAGAAGCTCATCCCGGCCCTGATGAACTACAGCCAGCGCGGCAGCTCCCAGCAGATCAACGAGACCATCCGCTACATGGAGTTCTGCGTGTATGAGCTGAATGTGACCGAAGAAGCCATCCATAACTACCTGCTGTCGCTTTACGCAAAGGACAAGCCCGACTCGCTGTTGTGGTATCTGGAGCAGGCCGGTACGCACGCAACAGAGATCCATTACGACTTGAAGTACGCACTCAGGCTGTGTGCAGAGCACGGCTACCTACGGGCCTGCGTTCTGGTTTACAGGATTATGGAACTCTATGAAGAGGCAGTAGATCTTGCTCTTCAAGTGAGTGATCTGAGTGTCAGTACTAAATAGGAATAAATGTTTCTGCTCAGTTTGGGGCAGAGTTCCATTGATGCACTGACGCCTCGCGTTCTGTCCCGGCCGTAGGTTGACGTCGACCTCGCCAAGTCCTGTGCCGACCTGCCCGAGGATGATGAGGAGCTGAGGAAGAAGCTGTGGCTGAAGATCGCCAGGCACGTGGTGCAGGAGGAGAAGGATGTGAAAAAGGCCATGAACTGCTTGTCCAGCTGCAACCTGCTCAAAATCGAAGACATCCTGCCGTTCTTCCCAGATTTTGTCACCATTGATCATTTTAAGGTGGGTCAACAGAAACATCATTCTGTCCTTTATTATTGTGAATACCAGTGAAAAAAAGGCTCCATGAATGTTTACATACACGTGCATCAATTTTTAATGAACATGGTTGGATCCTGTGTTGGTTGTCAGGAGGCCATCTGCAGCTCTCTGCAGGAATACAACCAGCACATTGAGGAGCTGAAGCAGGAAATGGAGGAAGCCACAGAGAGCGCTAAACGCATCAGAGAGGACATCCAGGAAATGAGGAACAAGTACGGCATCGTGGACTCTCAGGAAAAGTGTGCCGCGTGCGACTTCCCATTGCTCAACAGGCCCTTCTATCTGTTTCTGTGTGGACACATGTTTCACTACGATTGCCTGTTCCAGGTAATTCAATCACAGTGTGCACACATTGCTTTCCCCTGTCCTTTTGAACATGGCAGTAATTGTAAGTTTTTGTTTTTTTGCCACTTCCAGGAGGTCACGCCACATTTGTCAGCCTACAAGCAGAGTCGCCTGGAGGAGCTGCAGAAAAAGTTGGCTGCGACCGCGCAGGCATCCAAATCACGGCACCGTCCCGCAGCGAAGGACGAAGGGGACACTGCCAGCCTGGGAAAGGGCAGCGCGGGCATGAGCCGCGAGCAAATAAAATCAGACATTGACGACATTGTCGCGTCCGAGTGCGTGTACTGTGGCGAACTGATGATCAAAACCATCGACAAGCCTTTCATCGATCCGCAGAAGTTTGAGGAGGAGAAGTCCAGCTGGCTCTGAACAATAGCTCGTCTTATGTGATTGGATGAAAAGAAACGCGACAGCATCATCGGTGAAATCCATCCAGTGGATATGGAGATTTGTTAGATTGCCTGTTGATAGAGTGCCTACTGTTGTCACATTCATGAGCCTGAATTCCCAGTTCAAAGACACACATTTTGTAGTCAGTATTTGAAGCTGATTCCATGACGTTTGCACTGAGTTGACAACAATCGCTGTCGGAGTATTGAAGTTGGGGCTCTACGTACACTGCATACATGTGCCTGAAAGAATAGAACTGCACTAAACATTGCTGTTGATCATCTTCTTTGGTTCATTAATAACGTAACACACGCTTAAACTGTATTTGTGTAACCTTGGCTCTGTTCAGTCTCACTGCGTTACAGGTCTTCTTGACATGGGAAGATAAAAAAAAAACTGCTGAATAAACCACTATTTCAAATGAAAGCCCGCTCCAATAAAACCTCTTGGATTTGATGGAATTTCTGTGCTAATTATTTACTCTGTAATTGTTATTTTGCAAAAAAATGGGAGAAATAGTTGTAGATACTATGAAATTATAATTTGATGGCAAATCCCTGCAGAACTACTACTGTATTACAAAGGAGAATCAAGACAGGATCAGCTGTACTATCAAATAAGACTTTTTTGAGTGCTTGTTTTGAGTTGACACACCAATAAAGCAAAATGCATTGTTTAGCTCTCGTTAGATTATTATTGCTATAAAAAGGTGTAGGTCACATACACATGACCACTGCCCCTGTGATGAATTCGCTTTTTTATGATATGTTACTTGCAATAGTACAATCAAACATTTTCAATATTTGTATTCAACTCCCTCATAATATCTCAAAACCAGAGGCCCTTTTTGTTACAAAGTCACATTTTTGTGTAGGTGTCCAGCTGCCTCACTTTACCTAAAACGGAGTTCCCTTTTAGTGACGTAAGACGTAGCTCGGTAATCTTCGCAGTCAACAGACCCTACCAATCAACATCGGAAATCCATCGATGAGTTTTCTATTCTTGCACATATACATTTCAAAGTGTCATTTGTGGTGGTATTTCATCAGGCAACGAAACAAAAAGATACATTTGGGGTTTTAATTCAGAACTGCATCTCAGGAGATATCGAGAAGCGAGCGCCCGCCTCTCTGCCATTGATTATACTGCCTGCTCCTTGCTGTACCCTCGCCATGGCGTCGTGTCTCTGCTCTCTCAGTAACAGAAAGTGGCCGCCTCTCTGCTGTTGCTGCCGACTCAAAGCTCACAGACTCGCTCGGCGCCTCAAACCGCCATTTTGGAGTCAGAGAACCGAGAGTCGGCAGCAGCGACGAGAGAGGCTGAAAGGGGCACACGGGGCCGAGGTGAGAGACTCCGGGGTGGTTGTTATGGCGAAGGAGCAATGGGGAAGATGGCCGGGAGGGAGAAAGAATTAAAAGATGGGGATCATGCGCTCACCAGGCACCCGAGTCTCCGCTCGCGTCCTCGGCAAGGGTACGGGAGGCGCAGGCAGAGGGCCTTGCTGCCGCTGCATCGGAGCAACAATCAACCTTTAGAATTGCCATTAAACATATCATATCTAAATACATTGTTTAGGCTGGGAGGTGGCGGCCTTAAAGAGACAGAGCCGATTTGAATTCTTCATATTAATGGTGTGAGAGGACGTCTGTGACAAGACGCCCGACTATTAGAAGCTAACCAGCTAACGTTTCTGATTAAAAGCACAGCCAGATGGCTACGGGGGGAGCATTGTTGCTGGAGCTAAAGGTGGTCGTTCGGGTTAAAATGGCTACAGATACCGGTGCATTTAGATGTGGTAAACATAAAAGCTGTCAATGAACAGCAGCACCTTGACCCTTTACCATCACTGATCAGCGGCTGCTCGTGCTGACGAGAGGCGAGCAGCTAACGGTCGTTAGCCTGCAGGCTACAGCCCAGTGTGTCAGTGAAGGTTAGCTAGCAACGCCTCGCTAACACTAGCTTTCCCGGCTAGCGAATCAAACATAACGGCTACACGCCTGCCTAAGGGAGATATGGAACTGTTAAAACAACACCAGGGACTGTTTGCATGACTGAAACAAGGTGAAACTTTGTTGGATTTTATCCGATTAGTTTCTGGAAAGATTCAACACATGGAAAAGTGAACTATAGGAAAGTCCAGTAGCAACTGGTAAATATAGGTGAACAGCACAAGTTCACCAGTACAGGACAAAGTCACTGTAATCACCCATGCGCTATGTAATAAAGTGCTTGTTAACATTGACCAGTTTCACCGGATGAAAAAGTTATGTTATTACATTTAATTAGATTGTCATAAGCACAAGGATCAAAGCTACTAACCCACCTTGAGAGAGCTCAACTTCGCATCCAAAAATTGGGCGCAAACATGTAATAACAGGCTAACACCCCAGGGGGAATGTTTTTGGTTGAGTGAATAATATGACTCTTACAGTGAAGAAGTGTTTTAATCTTGTCAAATAAATGTTGGTGTATAAATCAGTCCCTTCTTTTGTAGGGGGTTTCATCATTTTCTGATCATTAATCTTGGAATGAGGAACAATGCCACATATCATTGAGAAGGTAGGTTCAAAGACTGGTATGACAAACACTGTCATACCAGTAATTCCACCATCATACACATGAAGAGTAGGAACCAATAACTAAGGCAAGACCTGAAATGCATGTGGTACCCAGGGATCTTTACACTGATTGAATTTATAAGCAGTTGTACATGGTATCGTAGATTAAAAAGGAAATATTGCTTGTTTTGTGAGTTATATAGTCATGATTGATGCATTGCTTTGCGTCTGCAGCTTGGAAGCAGGTGAATAAACATCCCTATGACCCCGGCCGTTTCATCCCTTTCTTCTTCTTCCCCTCTCACCCTGAAGTAAAAGCACCTGCCCTGTCGGGCAGAGGTGTCGGAGCTGCATGGCGTCAGGGCAGGGCGGCCGGCCCGAGGTTGGGGCGTCAGGGACCTCCGGCCTGGCCAAACCTCTTTACCTGCAGCGCCTGGAAAGGTCCCTGAAGCTGGACAGCTTTCTGCGCCACACTGCCGCTATCTTCAACAGTGACATAACAAGGTACCCACACACACACAAAGGGGCTTGGAAGTGGACTGACGCTTGTTTCTACTTTTTTTTCTCAACTTGATTCCCAAACACAGCTGCAGGATGACAATGATGAACTGACGGCCACATTTTTCTCTTGTAGTAGTGATGATAGTGATGACAGTGATGGTGCACTGGAGACTGGGCTGTCCCTGAACCCCTCCACTCAGCACGCATCACTGACAGTGAAGACTGAACCATGTGAGGAGGGGGATTGTTTGACAGACAGCAAGCCCCTGAATGGATTACTGCAAGGTAAAGGTAAGACAAATGATGGTGTTTGTGTTATTCATGTGTTACTGCACATCCACAGTGTCTTTGTCTTGCAAGGGAAGAAAAAACTCTGCTTATATTTGTTGATGGTAACGCTGTTGCTTCCTCTCTGTATCTCCAGACCAAAAGACAGACAAAACAAGCCTGTACAATTTTTCCAAGCTGAAGAAAAACAGGAAGTGGCTCAAGGTATTCACACCGGGAAATTCTCTGCATTCCCTCTGATGCTTTATTAATTAAACAAACCAGACTTAGATTAATAGCCACAGATGTGTTGTCCCGCTATACTGCTCTGATTGTGTGGCCGTCTTCTTTTTTTCCGTCCACATCAAAGACGCAGCATTGTACACCACACATCCTCCCTTTCCTTTAACCTCCTCCGTGTCCTGCAGAGTATCCTGTTGAGCGACGACACCACCGACTCGGACTCGGACTCGGACGACGATGACTTCACCCTGTCCCGGGAGGAGCTGCACAACATGCTCAGGCTGCATCGTCACACCAGGCAGCATCAGAGCAAGTTCTACTCCGATCGCGAGGTGCATATATAAACACACGCGTTCACCTGTTTGCAAACTATTGGAGTGTCCCTGATAAACATTTTAGACATTTTTGTGTGTGTGTTTTTCCTGCAGCTTCACCAATATCAGCACTATAGCACTGGCCTCCTGTCCACTCATGACCCCTTCTATGAGCAACAGCGTCATCTACTGGGCCCAAAGAAAAAGAAAATCAAAGATGAGAAGAAATTCAAGGGTGAGACAAAATATTCCTACGACTTCTGTGCAGCAAATAGAAGCAGCGATAAATGTAACATGTTTATATCCCCTTTTTTTACGCAGCCAAACTGAAAAAAGTGAAGAAGAGGAAGAAACGGGGAGAGGGGGAGTTTCTGGACGACGAGCGTCCGTATGTCAACAAGATTTTTGCAAAGTTTTCCCACGATGCTCCTCTTCCCATCGTGAAGAAAAAGCATCTCACTGTGGAGCAGCTGAATGCACGCCGACGTAAGGTCTGGCTCACCATCGCCAAAAAAGAGATCCCCAAGGTGAGTGTGCTGGAAGAGTCCAGGAAGAATCCAAACACTCGGATCTCTCTGGGATCCACAGACATACATCACATTACATTCACATAGCAGAAGTATTGTTACAATTTATTTACTTTTTGAACATTTTCTCTTTTCCTTGCAGTCTTTCAAGCAGAAAACGTCAGCGAAGAACCTCGTACTGACCAACGCTAAAAAGGTGAGTCAGCTGTGTGGAGACAGTTGTCGTTTGTCACTTTGGTATAAACTCCTCTTTCTAACCTCAGTTCTCTCCCTTTCCTCGCCTCAGCTGGCTCACCAGTGCATGCGAGAGGTTCGACGTGCAGCCATTCAGGCTCAGAAGAACTGCAAGGAAACGCTGCCCCGCGCCCGCCGACTCACCAAGGAGATGATGCTCTACTGGAAGAAATACGACAAAGTGGAGAAGGAGCACAGGAAGAGGGCGGAAAAAGAAGCTCTGGAGCAACGGAAGCTCGACGAGGAAATGAGAGAGGTAGCGGACGGAGGCATTTTCATCTCGATCGACATGTTTCGTCGCACCCGCATGTGGAGAGATTTCCTCACCATGGTTTCCTCTCTCCTTCTCACAGGCCAAGAGACAGCAGCGTAAGCTCAATTTCCTCATCACCCAGACGGAGCTTTATGCCCACTTTATGAGTGGGAAAGCAAACGTTGGGGGTCCAGGAGGAGATTCGGCTCAGGACGAAATTCTTCGAAAGCTAGAAGACACTGCAGCCCAGAGGCAGATCGACATCGGGGGAGGAGTGATGGTCAACATAGGGCAGGAGGACTACGGTACGAATAACCCAGTCAAGTTCAATGTGTGAAGAGTGCATGGATGCTCCATTATGGAAGTTTACACTAACTTTTCAGCGATTCTTTTTTTATGTGGCCATTTCTGAAATTCAGATATCAGTGTAAATTTAATACTATCTTTTTATTGTTTTCAATGTTTGTGAGTGCAGATAGTGAGTACTACAAATCCCAGGCCCTGAGGAATGCCACGGAGGCTTATCAGATTCACCAAGAGAGAGTAAGTGGAATCAAGGATTCTCTCCCATATCCACTCATTCTCTGCTGTTGGTGTCTTATAATTCTTTTGTTTCCCCACTATAGACGCGAATGTTTGATGAAGAGGCTAAAGACAGCCGCAGCGCGTCTCTGCACACCGCTGCAGGGATCTTGTCAAGCGGCGGTGGCTCCGGGTTCGGGGAAAGCTACAGCCTCTCCAATCCCTCCATCCACGCAGGCGAAGAGATTCCTCAGCCCACCATCTTCAACGGGAAACTCAAGGGTTACCAGCTCAAAGGCATGAACTGGCTGGCCAACCTGTATGAGCAGGTACTCCGAAATCAGAGACAACAAATATTGTCTTTTTGTGTCAGATAACAGCTGTATATACATATTACTTAATTGAATAACATATTGTGATCTCTTTAGAGTAACTCATTGTGATCATTTTTAAATAAGGACTGTGTTTTTGATTGTTTTCCGGTCTTTTCTGCAGGGAATCAATGGAATCCTGGCTGATGAAATGGGACTGGGGAAGACGGTTCAGAGCATCGCCCTGCTGGCTCACCTTGCAGAGGTGGGAACCAAAAACCTTCGACTCCCAAAACTCCGTGTGGAATATTTCTCTCTCTCTTTGACTTGAGACAACATTTGTTAGGTAGCTTAGCTTCCCAGGTGCGCCCGCATCCTTTTGAAACCCCCCTCAACTCCGGTTCTCTTCGTAGATTCTGGTTCGTTTCACTCAGTGAGTCATGACTGATTTCACTGCTGTGGGAAGTTGACTCGCCAGCTCTGAACGCTTCTTGGTTTTGTCCTTCCACAGAAGAAAACAGTAGAATTCAGGGAAAACGAGCGCGTCCTTGTGAAATATTGTTGTTGGAACGATGCGTATCGTGTTCCTGCCG
Organism: Malacoctenus tetranemus; assembly: GCA_032274765.1. Classification (NCBI taxonomy): domain Eukaryota; kingdom Metazoa; phylum Chordata; class Actinopteri; order Blenniiformes; family Labrisomidae; genus Malacoctenus; species Malacoctenus tetranemus. The sequence goes on along the minus strand of JAUESF010019816.1, from coordinate 52,172 downwards.
GGCTTCCTGTTGATCGGTCGCTGCTCACACATGTTGGCGTGGGGGTCCGGCTCTTGCAGAGACTTAACAGTGTGTGCTGTTTTGTGTCCCTCCACAGAGAGACAACATCTGGGGGCCGTTTCTGATCATCTCGCCGGCGTCCACGCTGAATAACTGGCACCAGGAGTTTTCTCGCTTTGTGCCCAAGTTCAAGGTGAGAGTTCGAACCACTGCTGGCTCAGGATGCATATCTGCAGAAACACTTAACATCAATCATGTACTTTTCTTCCTCGTGTGTGATTTGGACATTTTCACACATGATTTCAGGCTGTTCCCTAAATTGGGCATTCCACTAGGGGGCAGTATTGCCCCATTAGTTAGATGTACAGTATTTTCTTACTAAATTCTATACAATTAATTATGTTGCATGCCCGAACTGGCCTTTGATAGCCGACGTGTAGCCTCAAGTCATTTTTCAAAAACATCAATATGTCAGCTATGCTGGACACACACGCACACACACAAACACACACGCACGCACACACGCACACAGACCAACACAATTGAGCTCGCATATTTCTGTGTTGTGCTCAGCGCTCAGCTATTCCAAATTTCTCAGCAAGTTTGGAAATAAATCAATTCCAGTTTGTTTTACTAATGAGGTGTGAAAAGAGCCCATTACACAATTTGGAGATAAGCTTCCTGAACTCTCAAAGCAAGACTGAGTAAAAACAATGGAATAGCAGCATGTGTTGAGTGATGTAATGATTTGTAAACCCTTTCACATCACATTCCACATCAACAAGGGATTCGTACGTGAGGCTGTCTTGAGATTCTGAGAATGTCTCAGCTCTCGCACTGAAACCGTGTCACTTTCATAAGTGTACTGGGTCAGTCAGATGCATCCATCCGTCTCTTACGCTGCTATGTCCCTCAGGTCTTGCCGTACTGGGGAAATCCTCACGATCGCAAAGTGATTCGCAAATTTTGGAGCCAGGTAAAGATGAGACTGATGAATACAGAATACAAGGAGATGAATCTCCATTTGTTCTAATCGGTTGCGCTTGTAAAAACTGCTCCGTAGAAAACCCTGTACACTCAAAACGCACCTTTCCACGTGGTGATCACGAGCTACCAGCTGGTGGTCCAGGACGTGAAGTACTTCCAGCGGGTCAAGTGGCAGTATATGGTCCTGGACGAGGCGCAGGCCCTGAAAAGCAGCACCAGGTAACAGTCCAGCATGAAAATGACGCTTCATCACTTTCTCAGCGCAGTTTTAAACACACTGCATAGTTCACATGTTTATTCCTAGTGCCTCAAGAAACACCTCATTTAGGAAACTTAAGAAAAAAACGACAGCTTTGGACGGTCGTACTATTTCTTCCGTTATAACTTCTTTTTTGGCTTACAGAGAATAAAAGCAAGGGTTCATTTTCTGTTCTGTGCCAGTTTTTCCTTCGGCTCCTGCAACTTTTTCCCAAGAGATAAAGTGCCTGAGCTTGTTCGCGGAGTCTTAAAGAATGTTAAGTGAATCCCGTTTGTCACAGACTCGTTAGAATATGCGCGACTTGGACGCAAGTCTTTAAATCATTCTCAAAATCAACAAAAAAGTCTGGAAATATCGTTATCATCCCGCGCAGCCACATGATTATTCATCACTCCTTGGCTACTATTGGAGATCGTCCAAAATCCACAAGTCCACTCAGAAAATGTTCTCGAGACGCTCAATCTTGAAAACGAGCTCCCGCAGACTGCGATGGCCGTCTCAGTAAACGGTGTGATTATTTTGCAATGAAAATAAATAGAGATGATAAATGTCGGCGGCCGGTGTTAAAGCCCACAGTCTCGCTCTGTGTCCCCTCACAGCGTTCGGTGGAAAATCCTCCTGCAGTTCCAGTGCCGAAACAGACTGCTGCTAACCGGGACACCCATCCAGAACACAATGGCTGAGGTGAACAGTGTGTGTGTGTGTGTGTGTTTGGGTGTGTGTGTGTTGGCAAGTGCGCGTTCATGTGAGTCAGTGTGAGAAACGTCCAAACTGTTGACGACTGTGTGTTTTTACTGTCTCTCAGCTGTGGGCCCTGCTGCACTTCATCATGCCCACATTGTTCGATTCCCATGAAGAGTTTAACGAGTGGTTCTCCAAGGACATCGAGAGCCACGCCGAGAACAAGGGCGCCATCGACGAGAGTGAGTACAACTGAATACGAGCTCCACTCAGCTGCTGTCTCATTGTTCCTCTCTGTTTTAACAGCCTTATATAATTTTTTTGGTGTTATTTTTATTGACTTTTGCCTTTTGTTAATTTTTTAAAGCGTCCTTTGTAAAACTGATTTTGATAAAAACATGAAAAAAAATCTCATTTGGATTCCTATTTTTTGTGTCCTTCCTGGTCCTAGTTGCGATAAAATTTACTCTTCATCTAATTGTGATTTTGCATTCTATGTTTCTCAGATCAGCTGTCCAGACTGCACATGATCCTGAAGCCTTTCATGCTGCGCAGGATCAAGAAGGATGTAGAGAACGAGCTCTCCGACAAGGTAAATGAACAAACTGGGCTGTGTGTCGTTTTTCGAGTTAAGTCTGGGCACTCGACCAATAATGGTGAAACTGCATCGCTCCCAAATGCATCATTTGGATCCTATCACTGTCACTCTGAATCGTCATTTGTTACTAGATGGAACGGTTCAGGTTTTGGGGAGTAAAACGTGTAGATATTTGTGTGTGAAAGTATTGAGTACGAGTAAAAACAGTCAAAGACTGCGCCTGTTGTTTTATTTGAATGAAAC
>JAUESF010019816.1:2097-22056 GCA_032274765.1 Malacoctenus tetranemus | reverse complement strand
AGATCATCAGCCAGGAGTGAAATGAATGTGGAATTAACCCAGACAGCCCTAATTAGAGCTCCTCCTTTATTCAAATTTTAATTTCTCTGACATGCAGACTGTTGCTGGTTGTAAACTGGGTCAGGTCTGCCACCGGTGGTATTTTTGAGGCCTGCTGTCAACATTCGTTTGTGGGTTCAACACCAGGTCGGAGGAACAGGTCAGGTCTAAAAGTAGACCCAACGGAACAGGAAAGCGCTTATAAGGAAATACCTGCAAAACAAGTTAATTATAGCGTGAGAAGACTCTCAGAGGCTTCCTGTAGGTTCATCAAATTATCTTTTTTTTTTTTTCTTACAGCGTGGGAAGATTTATGGTTGGATTCAGTCTGATTACAAATCAATTCACTCCTGACAGACTTTCAGTGCTCACAGGAGCTGTTCTTTACTTCCTTTAACCTAGAGAATAAGAGGGGTTTTACTTTGGCATCATGACTTTTAACCACTACAGTGATGCTTACTGACACCTAGTGTTAATTAATGAGACAACTGCATGTGCAGATCAGGGCGAGAGCGAGGTGGCCGGAGAGCATCTGGCAGTGCCTGATCTATTTAAACACACAGCAACAGTAGCTGTCTTTGAGGTCCAAGGAGAGATTTGCAAAGGAGATCAAGAGTTGCAGCCATAATAACGACAAAACAGCTTAATGAGGCTGAGGGCTAGGACCAAGCAACACGGTTTCAGGAGGAGAAAAAAAAAAGGTGACATCGAGGGACTTCCATGTTCCTCACTCGCGTAGTATAAATAGGAAAGACTGGAATGTAACATCTGCTTCTGTGACATCAAGTCTCAATTTTTTCCTCTTCCCAGAATCATAATAAATAGTGCTGATTGGAGTGTTTATCTTCACTTGTTTTGTGGTTGTTTCCTGCGGAGCCAGAGTCCTCCGCGCCAGCAAGTGCAGAACGCAGAAGGAGATGCGTGAGAAAAGTGTTCGGCCCGCGCCGGCATGTTCTGCGTTTTTTAATCAGGGAGGAAGCAGGAACTGATGTCACTGGGTCACAAACAGGATGCTGTGATTATAACACAATGAAAATGCCTGGCTATGTTATGGACACCCAGAGGCCAAAGAGCAGAGTGCTTAGCATGTGCGAGCGAGTTGCGAAGCGAAGGCGGCTGTAGGTGTGAGTCGGACGGTGGTGGGAAGAAAGTCTTAAGTGCTGTCAGCCCGGGTCAGGTAACAGACTGAAGCACAGAGGGGGTGTTAGAGGGGGCTTCAACCAGATGATTAATCATTGTGATAAGGTGTATGTTTTTCCTGAGCCAGACTGGAAGATCCCTTTCCCAAACTACTTCTTTTTTCTTCTACACGCACACAACGAGCCCTGCGATGGGGAGGCCTGGGTCAACAGGCTGACAGGATGTGTGCGAGGGGAAAGCCGGCCAAATTCTTCGCTGAGTGTTGATTGCTGCTGATTAGGGGGTGTTGACTGTTGCAAGACTTCTGTTAATTGGAGGCAAGAAACGCTCGGATGATGCAGATGACACGTTGCGCTGATGCAGTCAAAGTAATCTCACCGCCTCTGCATTGAAAAGTTGCACTTTTTTCCCCTCAGATACAAGGAGGCAAAACCAATAAAGTTGATCAGACATGCTCTGACAAAGGAGGGGGGGGGGTTCTAATAAAGAGGTCTTTTTTTTTTTTCTTTATTTATGTGGATTTTCGAGCAGATCCGCAGCTCCCATCTGGTTTGGCCCTCCCCTCGCCGCTGGCCCCAGTGCCAGGTCCTCTCCAGAGCTTTGTTTCACCAGAGTGGGTGGTACAGAACCGGGGCATTGAAATATTGCTCTTAACCCTGAAGGGGAAGGCAGGCGGGCAAGTCGGGGGAGCCTCCGAGTGCCGGAGTGTATCTTTTATGGGAGGAGGCCTGCGCGCCTCGCGGGTCATGTACATGGGGCGAGAGGCCTGGCATATGCTGCTGTTTTTATGGCACTTGCAGACTCGCTCGGTGCTCCCCCCACGGCATCTGTTTGGTTTGGCGGTGCGTGTGTGTGTGTGTGTGTGTGTGTGTGTGTGTGCGCGCGCGTGCGAGCATTATGAGGAGTTGGCTGTGGGGGGGGCGTTCCCCCCCCCCCGTGCCCCGCGTGCCTGGCTTTGTTTCACCATTTCCAGCTTGAGGGGGTGGTATCCCTGGAAACGGATTTGAATTTCAAGCCAATTTAGGGCCAGAGAGAGAGAGAGAGAGAGAGAGAGAGGGAGGGAGGGGGGTGGGGGGGGGTGAGTGAGTGGGCTCCACTACATTTCCAGGAATTACTGGAGGTCGTGATGCCACGGGACAGCAGGCTTTGTCCAAACCGCTGCGTATATGTGATGCTGTGAGGGAGCAGAAGTCTCACTGTGAAACATGAGTTCAATAGAGCTACAACTAAAAGGGAGAAAAACACACACAGAGACGGTGCCAAAAAACAAAGAAATAATTGCACCTCCATTTACCAACAAACAGTTTTCAAAGAAGTTTTATTCTTCAGAAGTTTGGTCCTTATAAATATGCAATATATACAAAATAATATTATAAAACATATAAAGAGCAGTGTGTCATATTTAAATTAAACTCTGGAAATAATCACTTTAAAAAATTACATTATTGGTTCTGTACTTTTTGAAATGTTATTATAGGCAGGCAGTGGTGTGACAGTCTCTTCTTGTTTTTCAGTCTTTGTTGATTTTTCTCCGGTGGGTTGCATAAAACACAACTTCCTATGCGCACTTTTTTTCCTTTGTCTTGGATCTTGCTGGCACTGCACTGAATATTGCGCTCCTGTGTTGTTTTTTCTCTTCAAATCCCCTTTGATTAAAAGTATTTCCCTGCTATTTTTCATCCTTTTCTGTTTTCTCTTTTTTTGGTAGTGCAAATGATCCAAGAACAGACAAGGGCACAAATTTAGCATTCAACACCCCCCCCCTCCCCTCTCTTTTTAAGGCTTCTAGTGAAATTTGGGCTGCATACAATCTTCACCCTTGCATTGACGAGTCCAACCGGTCCCTTTTCTTTTTTTTTTCTTCTTTTTGATTGACAGTCGGAGATTCATTTTCAGACATTCAAAGCTCTTCAGGGTTGGTGAAGTTGGATTGTGACGGTGGGTGAGTTCACTCATCTCGACCCTGAGTCTTGCATAGCAGGCAAAGCTGGCAGGAGTGAGTGTGAAAGGGGGCGGGGGGGGGTGTGGCAGGGGGGGCGGGCGGGGGATTTGGAGTGGTCAAATCTTAGGCACCTTTTGTTTACTGATTGGTTGGCTGTCGAGAGTCGTCGTGATTATCACACAAGGCCGGGGTCGGGCGCGAAGGGGCGACGATCCGCGGTCGAATCCTTCCTCCGGTCCAGGACGGGACCGAGACCTTTCCGGTCTCGCTTCACCGAAGTTCTGTCGGTTCTTCACACCTCTGATTTAACCATTGTCACAACTGAGAGAGGTCCTTCACTGTACATGTTTTGCATACAAACACTCGGTCAACATATAGAGTTTGTCAGTTCTTTTTTGTAGGTTTTTTTTTTCATGTCTTTTTTCTTTTTTACTTTGTAGAGCAGAAGTTTGTGTTGTTTCTGTTGTCTCCCTCCAGTTCTCAAGTGTTCCAGAGCAGCAGTGAACATCGAAAACAATCTCAAGTCTCTTCTCAGCATTTGTAAACAATCCAGAATATTGTATTCTGCCTTGATTGTGTCTTTTTCCTCCATCCTTGGCCTTCTGACCCCTCACAGTTTATACCTGCGGGAACAACAGAGGAAGAAAAAAAAACACTGAAGTTAAACTGTTTAGTTGTAAGTTCAACGTAAATAAAACAGAAGAATCCCAAAGCACTGAAAAAGTCCTCTCGAAGTACTCGGAGATTTTCTAAGTCGCTCCCGCGTTGCATTTATATTTGGCTTGGAAGTAAACATCTTGGAAATTCCACCAAATGCCACAGCAGTAAAGCATTGCACCTTTGAGACCGAGCGCAGCCAAACATGTGTGAGGAATCATTCGAAGTTCACATTTTGGGTCGCCGTAAGGCCGAGACAAAGAACAGACGGCGTAATTTACAGAAAGCATTAATACATAGGATCTGGCCTCCCCTCGGTTCGGACTCGGGTCTTTCCACAAATAGCATCTTCCCTTGTCAGAAAGCGTTGGGTCGCTCGTGAGGGATGGCGCACTCGGGACAAAGTAATGCCTCTCAAACGGAGCATCTGAGGAAACGCTGATGAAGATATGATCTTTTTTTTTGGCTTACCTCGGTCGCTATGACGCATTCCCTCCTCTCCTCCGCTATTACAAATACCGACTGGTACATGGAGTCTCTCGAGGAGCATATCGTCGATATCCTACACTCTGGCTTTTCACTGCGGACACAAATTACACTCTGCGTTAATGCAAACTCAAAGCATGTGGGAAAGCAGGAAAGGCTGTTGTTGAATGTGCCTAAACTCTGTCACCACCACATTAAGGCTGTGGGTGAAAGCAGGTCAAACGAGAGCTTGCAAGTGTCGATGATGTGGTTTCTCTTACCTGTACATTCTACTCAAAGGCATTTTATCTTCTAAACACTTGTCGTATATTAGAGTTTTATCCTCTTGCGACTTTTCGTCCTTGAACTCTTTCGATTTGGAGTTGTATGAGTCCAAGTGATAGTTTTTATGGATAAAGTTCGATTTCTCCGTGTCACAGTCTACTTCCAGGCTCATTTTCTGGTTGGTGTTCTTCAGCTGCGACGCCGGGATCAGGTTGTCCCGCTGCACGCTGGACAGGTTGTTCATCGTCTCGCTCTCGCCCCGCTGCCTCTGCGCCTGCCGGTGGATGTGCCGCAGCGCCAGGCCCACCATGCACAGCAGCACCAGCAGCGCCACCAGCCCCACGGCCAGGGAGATGGCCGCCCACTGGAAGCTGTCCTGCCTGTCCCCGGTGACCACGGGCAAGGTGACGGCGGCGAAGAAGTCGCACCGGGGTCCCGTGAAGCCCGACGGGCACGCGCAGGTGGCCGGGGGCTTGCCCGGCCCCCCTCCTCCCGTGCAGACGCCCCCGTTGAGGCAGGGCCGGAGGGAGCACTCGTCCAGGATCCGGTCGCAGTTGCGGCCGCCGTAGCCGGAGGGGCAGGCGCAGGTGTAGTCGTTGATGCGGTCCTGGCAGGTGCCGCCGTTGAGGCACGGGCTCCCGGCGCACTCGTTGATGTTGATCTCGCAGCGCTGGCCGGTGAAGCCCGCGCGGCAGCTGCACATGCGCACGCCAGCGTGGATCACGCAGAGACCACCTGGAGGAGGGAAAAGCAGCCGGTCAGCAAACGCAGTTCTCCACAAGCGAGTTAAAGGAGAGGAAGGGGATCTTTATCCAGCCTTCCTACGAGGGGCCTTTTGGAGTTCACACGTCTCAATCAAAATCCTCAGCGCGGCCGCGGGACGGAGTATTGTTCTCCCGGCGCTGGACAATCCCGACGCTCTCCGTGTTTACACGAGGACCGAAATTGAACCGCGCTGGATATTTGTCCCCTTTCATCAACAACCGCAGCAAGCTGTGGTGACATTTACACGCTGCTGCTCCGAGCTGCCGAGTGTTTATACGGAGGACAATAGACACCAAGTTCCCACCGATTCCTGTTGTTCCACAGTGCTTCCAGTTGCAGGAATTTGAAGAAGGAGGGGGGCGGGAGTGGGGGGTGGGGGGAGGCAGAGCGAAAGGGAAGTTCAGAAAGGTGGGAGGTGGAGGGGCAAAGAGGAGAGGAAGACCGTACCATTAGCGCAGGGAAGCGACGTGCACTTGTCCACTCTCTTCTCGCAGTTGAGTCCGGTGTAGCTGCGGGGACACTCGCACATGTAGCTGCGGCCATTGTCCTTCTCCCAGCACTTGCCGTTGTGGAAGCAGGGGGAGTCGGCGCAGGTCAGCAGGCTGGTCTCGCAGTGGGACCCCTCGAAGCCTTCGGGGCACTTGCACTTGTAGCCGCTCTCCAGGTTCTTGTGGAGGGGGGAGAGAGAAAAATGAGTTCTTCGAACCTTAAACAACAATGTCTGCACCGGGAACTGCAGCGATGCAACTCTGACTCACTGTGCATATCCCTCCGTTCCTGCAGGGGTTGCTGTCACACTCCTGCATCTCCAGCTCGCAGTTGACCCCCGTGAAACCTGGCAAGCAGGTGCACGTGTAGCTCCCCTGGCCTGTGTTCATGCAGGTGGCGCCGTTCACGCAGGGATGGTGATGCGTGCAGAAGTTCAGGTCTGTCGAGGGGGGGAGGAAGAGGAGTTTTTGTTTACAGGGTGTCTGCAGGAGGATGAGGGGAAGGGAGGAAAGGGGGGGAGGGGAGGAGGAGGATGGGGGTGGGGGGCTATCTACCCCGGATGTGTATAAAGCTATGAATAGAACACTTCAGAGGAAACCTAATTCACTAATGCTTTCAAGTTAATTCAAATGAAAACAGCGAGCAAGTAATCTGAGAGGGCCGGTTAAAAAGGGAGAGCAGCAGTGGTCCAAGTTGTCTGGTGTACCTTGGTCACATAATAGGCCTCCCCAGCCCTCCTGGCAGTTGCACTGCCACGGCATCTGGCAGGTACCGTGCTTGCAGGCCGGGTACTTCTTACACTCGTCGCAGAACGTGCCCTGCCAGCCGTCCCTGCATCTGTGAAAACAACAGAATATGAGTGTTATTTCTCCCACTTCAGTCAAACGTCTTATCGTGGTTTCATCACAGATGAACATTCTTCATATAGTAGGTGATTAAAGAATAATGACTCGAACACTGTCTACATTACAAACCGCATGAATGCAGTCCTCCAGACACTATATATTCAGTCTATATGATTAAAGAGCACAATATAGCAAGGAAATGATGAGTAATGACAAAATAAATGCTCTCCCTTTCAGGCCTTTGTGACCGTGGGCCATCAGCCAAAGCATTCTTCGTAACTTTTTCTCGAGAATATCTATTTCCCATCGCAGAGTGCTGCAACCTTAACAAACCACAAGATTACAGGATTTAGGATCTTCTCTTTTTTTGACTTTTGCTGAGCAAGCAGAGACTTGAGAGCAGCTTCCCCGGTGTTTGGTATCTATGATGGTTCAACCTCAATTTGGGCTTTGTTTAAGTGGTGGGAACGATGGATTCGCGACTAAAAAGAAAGCAAATCTGGATTTTCTCACAGCAAAACGAGCGAGCGAACGAGACGGGGGAGTGACAAGAGGGGGGGAGTCGGTGAGGGACGGCGGGGGAGACGTCAGACTAAACCCGAGCTGATTCAGTGAACTCGGACCTCCTGGTGAATCCCGAGAACCGAGCCGACGTGGATCCTCGGACTGATTCAGTCCGGCGGCTGCGATTTCGGGAAGCTTTTCCAGGCAAGCGGAGCTGACACAGTTCCCACATGTGTCCCTCGCTGCACAACAGCCAACGCATTTCTCGACACCTCGTAAATAATAATACTTACACACACTCGCCAGGTTTGGAGCAGTTTCCATTCCTCTCGCTGCAGCCTTCCAGGCAGATAGCTGCAATGAAAAAAAAAACAGCACACACACAATGAGTCTGTTGCTCTTTTACTGGTATTCTGCCTTGATGATGCTGAGCCCCTTTCTTGTAATAGGAGACCATTTAACAACAGACGTTTGAAATAACTTAGGAGGGGAAAAAAAGTCACACATTCCCACCTCTTCTATATAAACATCCAAGGCTACACAAGCCTCATTTTCTTGAAATAGCAAAGTATGTGGAGGTAAATGAGGCCTCAGTGTGTCTCAGCTTTCCTCAGAAGCCTTCATGTGATCTAAACCTGTCCGCCACACCCCCAGCTGCTACGCAGGGGGGGAGGGGGAGGGAGGGAGGGGGGAGGGGGGGTGTCGAGTAAAAAAAAAAAAAAAAAAAGAAAAAAATGGCTGAGAGTTTGTTTGTCCTGCGTTTGGAGAGTACCTACTGGGCGCTTGCATGACACTGATTCACGGGACAACATATCAGGCGGCTGACAGTAAGCGGGCTGGTTTAGTCCAGAACAGATGCTCGCTCTCAATAGCAGACAGCTGTCACTATTGTTGTTTGTGGTCCGCCACAACCATATTTGCAGCTGCTACTCCCGCGCGGCCGACAATGGAGGGGACTAAACATCGGTGGCGCGTGGCGGATAATAATGCCGCGATTAACCTTGGCGCGTGCAGCCGCGCGGGTTCCTTCTATCAACGCTCGCGCGCTCCCCCCTCCGCCCCCCCCCCCCTGGATTATGTTACCGGGCACGCGCACCACTCAGTTCTTTAGTTCTTTCTGAAGATACAAAATTGATCATTTTGTGGATATGACTTTTGCTTTGTTTGGACAAGAACAGTTAAATATGTGACGTTTAACAGCCTGAAAATACACATATATATTCATAATTGGGTGTTTTATTCACAGAGTTTCTGGATCTGTGTTTGGAGGCGAGGCGGTGTCAAGCATGTGGCCAAAACTGGTCCCAATCCTGCTGCAGGTGGACCGATCTGAAAGTAAGTTTAACTTTCCTTTTTTTTAAAACGAAACCGACTTTTGATCCGGATTTGGTTCAGTGAGAGATTTCCCTGTTTTGATCACAGGAGGACAATTGTTTTCAAGTCCTGGAACCTCTTTGAGGGAAGCCAGAGATCAGAGGGGGGGGGGGGCTGAGGCTTTGCCAAAACTACTTTTGCATACATCCAAGAACTTTTCAGAACCTCGAGCAGCTCTGGTAAACTTTTGCTTTCACTCTTGCCTTTGTATTTTGGTGAGCATGTGTTTTTTTTCCCCACCAGTGTTTGGCTTCACTGTAATGTGAAACTCAACAAAAACAAAACACAAGTCAACGAGAGCGCGCTGCTTCACTGCTGAAGAAAAAAATGTGTCCCAGTTTGAGCGATGTGGACGTTTTCAGACAGCGCAACACGACATCATACAGTCCTGTTACTGGCTCACTCGCAGACTCAGACTCGGTGGTATGCGGCCGCTGAACAGAAATGAGCTTGACACCCCCCGAGCCTGCTGAAACGTCTAAGTGGGCCCAAATGAGCAGTGTCCCTTTAAATTGATGGATGGCAGTGAGAGAGTAAGACGGAGGGGACTGTGGTGTCTGAAAGATGCTCGATCTATCTTTCTCATGTATATTTTCTGTAGTCACTGGCGATTGATGCGTCTGTAATTGCAACACGTGAGCCCATCTGGTTAGAATTTGGCGCCACGGTGGAAATAGCACATGCCAATTTCTCTTTCGCCGCCAAGTGACATGGATGACAGATCCGCCGTCACCCATGTGGTCGCGTATCGAGCACATGGTAACTATTACTCTCACGGTGCCTCCTTCCAATCTACTCTTTGATTAATTTGTTTTGGTGAAAGGGGGCCCTTGGTATTGTGGCGCCAAATGGCATCGGGCCTCCTCGCAGGCTCATTCAGAGCGTTCCAAAAACACGCGAGTGTTGCTCTATGATTTGCCCGAGTGGGGTTTGTTCAAGTATAATGCGTCTGTTGTCGCGCTCAGCCGTCTGTCCCCCCTCTGCCCCCCCCCCCCAAAAAAGTCCATATCCAATGAGTGTTTTTGGGAGCTGGCTGCCAATCACGCGGCAGAGTTATATGATTGCAAATTATACATCGCAGGCATTTGTGAGGGTTACACGAGACACCCAGATTGCCTGTCGCCCTCGCAAGATAGCATTGGGTCGTGTCTAGTTATGCTGCTGAATGAGGATGACCTGTGTTTTTCACATATCGCTTCTAAATATGCAACTTGTGAATGTTAAAAAATCTCCTTTTAGGCATAAACTCAAAAATGAAGAGCGGCATGGAGAAAAGAGGCTGTTGAGCTGCTAGTGCTTACGTTCTTCACAGTATTTCCCCTTCCAGCCAGGCAGACAGGACAACTGGCCGTCCCGGGTGCAGGTGTAGTGGCCGAACCGATCGTCCCTCGGCGTGCACTTCTTGGAGCAGCTGTCCCCGTAGTAGCTTTCGTTGCAGATGAAGCGGAAGGAGTACCTCAGCTCCATCTGCTTTTTGGTCTGCGTGTCCTGGGACCAGTCGGTTCCTACGCCCATTTGCTTCTGGATGGCGAAGAAGCTAATCAGAAACTCTGGGTTGTTGGTGTCTGGAAAGAAACCAACACAAAAAAAAAAGAAAAAAAAAGAGGAAGAGGAAGTCAAGATTTATTGCCGCAAGTCTAAGGTGCTTATGTTCTGTGATGATTGTGTCAAGAACTGCATCATAAATGACTCGCGGGTTCAAAAGTCGACCACTTTCGCTTTATGAAATCTGCCCGGCATCAAGCTGCATCCCTTATCAAATCCCATACAGCTGAGATGAAAGATAAACTCAGGTTGAAATTTCCTCTTTCTTTCCGTCAGCAAAAACATTCCCAGGCCCAGTCCCCTCTTCCAAAGGGCGGAACAGAGTAAGGTGTAAAATACAGGAAGATGTAGTCAGGGGTTTTTGGCAGGCACTGCGTATTCTCACCAAAGCCCACAGCTCTTTCCCACGCCAAAAATAAACGGGAGGAAGTTCAATTGTATTGGGTATAAGAATGAAAAAGGTGTTCTGAAGTTCATAACAAAGGAATGAATAGGCGTGAAAATTGTCTGAAAGTACGAACAATTATGAGGAGGTGAAGAGGAAAGTGTTGTGTGACCGAGATTTGTCTAATATCCCAGGTTTGACGTTTTTTTTATGTGTGTGTTACTGTGCAAAAGTGGTAAACTGCCTGGAGAGTCTCCAGTGCTAAACGTACAGACAGAGCTCCCTCCTGTGGTAAAGAAACGCTGCACTTACCTACAGGTAGATTTCCATAAGGTGAATGCCAGGCTTCAATTATTAATGAAAATGACCCCTAAGGAGAAAAAAAACATGCAATTATTACAAATAACTAGATTTAAACATCATGTTGCTTTCTAACACAGTTCTAAATGTGGAGAGGAAACAGCGCCGTTTTTCTTTTACACCTCTTTAAATGACTGTTATCTCTGCAAAGTCGAATTTCTCGCATGCATTAGTCTGCAGGGAGGAAACCCTTGGATAACTGCGTGGACTCCTGGATTTTCAAATGAACTGCGTCGCAGCAGTCCGATCTGTTTGTCGGCAGAGTATTACCTAATGATGTGGATTATAGGAGCGGACCAATGACCGGTGCGCTCCCAAAATGCACAGCAGCCCCGGTAAACAACCCCACGGCGGTCGCGCCCGTGGTCAAGAAAAAAAACCCCAAAACAAGCGAGGTGCGCTGTATGTCGCCCGCGCGTCCTTACCGGCCATCCGAAGTTGAAGGGGATCTGAATGGGTCTAGGAAAAGTGCCACTGTCCTTGGCGCTGAAAGAGTTTGTCCCCAGCACCGGTGTCATTGTACTCCCAAAGATGCAGTCACCTGGCGACACCACCGCCTGGTAGTTCTTCAAGCAAATTCGGAAATAAGTCCTGCAGTTGGGTTTGCACGCGTTTCCGTTCGCGAGCAAGCCTTTGTGGTTTTTAAATTCGTGGAGATCGAGCTCGAAAACTCCGGACCCGAATGCCTAGAAGAGAAGGGAAATGATTATTGGAAACGCAGCGTGGCTTTTTTTGTTCCTCTGCAAACCAAAAGAAAAGACGCAAAAGCCAGAACCTAAGGGGATCTATCCATCTGCCTTCGCTGAGGACCAGAGAGACGTGAAATTCTCCCTCATACCTGTGATAACAACGTGGTGCTGAATGCGATGGTAAAGGTGAACCAGGCTGCCATCCTTCTCGATTCTCCAGGGCAGCCGCGTCACCAGCCAATAAAGCAGCAAAACCTTCTTACTCCGAAGTATTCACCCCGAGGGAAAAAACCCCAACAAAAAAACAAGTAAAAAAAAATGAAATCTGTTGGAAAAAAAAAACAGCAATAAATCCTCCGCTCCCCGGGAGTTCCCAGTAGCTCCTTGTTGGTGTGCGTCAAAAGCGTCCGGGGGGGAGAAGCGCTTCCAATCTCCAAGTTATCCAAAGGTGAGGGAAGACCAATATCCGCGGCCGTGCTTCTTTCTGTCAGCAGGCGTCCTCTCCTCTCATGGTACTGTACTCCACAATGGTCCCTCCGCCGTGCGTGAGCGGCTCACAGCTTGTTTTGGTGCTGAACTCTGTGCGTCAGTGCGCCACGGATGTTCATCACTCGTCTTATTACTAGTGAATGAACCGTAGTGAGCCTCCTCCCAGATATATAGACTTCCACTGCGCCGCTCATTACATAAACTGTCACTCACTCCGCAGGCCACGCCCACTTTACATATTCAACCCTCTTCCCTTCCACCCCAACAACAATTATCCAGATTTAATACCCACTGGCACTGGGATGACTGACCACCATGGATACGGGGCGATTAATAACAAGCCCCCAACATCTGTTGACTTATTTTTAGCGCACAATGCGCCTGACGCACATTTGCGCATCACGCACGGTAAGAAAGGGACAATGTAGGAGGTTGGAAACTTCAGGAATATCAGGGAAATCAATTATAGTCTTTCTCCGTGCGCTCTTTTGCCCCTCGGTTCCACTCAATTGCACGCCTAATTAGCCTTACTACCGCGTCGGGAGCCGCGCGCACCGTCCTCTCAGGCGCGTCCCTCTCCGTGGGATCATGTGCGCGTCTCCCCCGGGACGCACCTTTCACAAACAATGAAGCCAGAAATGCGATTAAAGGGGGGAAATCTTTTCACTTCTTTAATTGCCACTGACGTCGAATTTCACTCGGTTATAGGGTTTTACTTTCACATGGGTTGTTTTTTTGGGATGCAGCGCGATCTCTGCACGCAAAAAATCCCTTTTAACTCAATTTAACATCCATCAAAATAAATCAAGAAAATATGTTTTTAGTGTGATTTGAAATGTGTTTTATGGGGGAAAACTCGCCCTCCGGCCTGTGTTTACCTTTTTACGCACGAGTCTGGGGGCTTATTCTGCATCAGAGCTCACGTTTTTTTCTCTCTCTAATACGTTATTGTGGGTGTGTTTTTATCTCCTTGGTGGCGTGTGCCCCTTCATGCCCACCCATGCATTTTACGGTTAATGGCAGCGTGCCTCCTATTGTTGCGACGCGTGTCCCTCTCTCGCCCTCATGCGGGTGTAATGTGCGGGACTGGAGATATAACTATTCAGCTGTATGCAAATGAGCTGCACCCCCCCCACACACACACACCCCACACCCTTACCCCCCAACCCCCAACACACACATGCACACTCACAGAGATACACACACACACACACACACAGGCACATTCCCTCTTTTCTCCCTGCACCCATGAGGCTGTTTTATTCCACCCTTGGCCTTTAGAAACAGCAGTGACACTGAGCCGGAGGTTCCCATGATGAAGGTGAAACATTTAATGCAATGGCCTGACACTGACAGTAGTTGTTGCTAATAAAATGAAGAAATGCTTCATCCACTGAATGCATTTAATGATACATGTGAAAGAATATCTGTGGTGTAGTGGACAGTTGTTATTGGAGAACAATACGAACAATTGTGTGGATCTTTTTTGGCAAATAAGAGCATTTCCATACTGTTTCCCTCCTATATACATTGGTTGTTTTTGACAGTCTGATTGGTTGTATTTGTTATTCGATCACCCGTGTCTCTCCCATTTACCATCTGGTGGGAGACTGGCAGACCGACGCAACGTTTTCTCTCGTCTGTTCACGGCGGGGACAAGCCAATTTCTCTCCAACCTGTTCATCTAAATTCTGTCTGGCGTTAGTTGTGGAACAAAAAAAGAAGAGGGAACTACAGTAAGCATGAAGTAACATTATTTTTTTTATGTCGTGAAGGCAGCGATTGTATCGAAACACGACTGATCGCTTCGAGTGACGGTAGAAATCTGAGGATGGTGTCACCACAGACATCACGGAGTAGCACAGCTCTGATGACTGCAGTGCTATCATTTATGACATCTTGGTTCTCTCTGAATGAACAATTTCAAGCACTAGCTCTGCAGAACAATATGAGGAGACCTCAGACGATTATATGAGTGAAAAAAAGACAAAACAAACTTTAGAATCACAAATCTGTTTTCACTTTTTCCTCTTTCCCCCCTCAAATGTTTGATTCGAACCATGTGAGAGGGAAATATCACTATTTGGTTAAACTGTTGACGATTGAAAAGCATCTGCGACGCAGAAATTGGACCTCGACCACACACTGCTGTTTGTGAGACATTGATGGCCAAACACGCAGGAAAACCTCTGGCTCAATCCCCGATAATCTCTTTCCTATTCCAACGCAATAAAAAAAAGAAAACACGTCCTCCTGCCACGAACGCAGTCAAACCTCCAGTTAAACTGCACTGAGCAACATTTAATTGAAGCGAACCACTTGTAACCACTTTCCTGTTGTAAACACATTGTTGGTCGCATGCAACGATATAAAAACCTCATTCGTTTCATTTGAGAGTTTTCTTTTTTTATGACTGATTGACGAGCACGCTGCCTAAAATAGTGAAAAGCAACTTATTTTTGACCAAAAAGAGTTTCTGCTGTACGTCCATGTAATGTTTCACTATCTCCATAAAACAATGATGTGTTTGCATTTAAAAAGACATGGCAGCTTCTTTCTTTCCATCGAGGCGAATAGTTACGATGCCTCTCTCTCTCTCTCTCTCTCTCTCTCTTTCTTTGTTGTTCTCCCTTGAACTCCACGTGATCCCGAAGTTCTTGCATTTCATCTGTTGTGTTTTTTTTTTTTTTTTTCGTGCGCGGCCGAGAGTGAAAACGGAGAGCGTCTATATTTATTCAGTGTTTATACGAAGTGGACACGAAGGATGGGTTGAATGCTTGTCGTATTGACACACCTGTTGCGTCCCTTAAAGGGTCCACAGAGACACAATGGCATTGGGCCCGTGTGCCACGCGGCTCGCTCTTGTTGTCTGTGTGCCCTCAGCTGCTAGTTCTGTTACTTGTTGACATTACCGTGTTGGACACTCTTTGTGATTTAATGAGGTGATTGAGGAACAGATTTGTCGCTGTCCCGCCCCGTGCGCGCGCTCCCGTCCAGCTCGCCCTGTGTGTGTTCCCGGCCTGTCCAGGCCGGGTTTCGGTGATTCCGCGGTTGCCGTCATTACCGCATTGGACATCCAATCAATAACTGTGAATATCACCTCCCTTATCTGCTTTTATAGCCGTATGTGCCCCAGGTTCTGCTAACATGAAACTGCTATAAAAAAGTGGGACAAATGCTGTTTATAGCAGGCTGGACAGGTGAGTGCAGCTGATAACACACTGTGGACAAAGGAAAATGACATGTGTGGCTTTGTGTTGTGTTTTTTTTTTACACAGCTCACACAAATCATACATGATGCCAGATGCACTCTGTCACTGTCGCCGATCTGTCGTTTTACGACCGTGTTTGCGTTGACACGCGTTAACCTAACGCCCGAAAGCGCGTTCAGTCACCGTGAACTTCACGTCCGGTCAAAGAAGAAAAGAACGGAGAATCTGGAACGATCGCGATCGAAGTCGAAAGGAAACACGCGCCGCACGAAACCTCTCCGACGGAGGAGCAAGGCTGAGTTGAGCCGCTGTCAACAAAAGCTCTCTGCGGTTTTATTTAGAACGCGCCTCGCTGCGAAAAGCATTGTATCCCCGCTCTCTTATGCAACGCCAGGCAGCAACTGGAGCCGGCAACCGACCAACTGCTTTCGGTGCATCTCATACCGGAGCGATCTGGAACCTGCTTCCGCGACCCCAAGCTGGGACCCACCCCTGCATATATTAAGACATCGCATCAAAGCTGGCTGCTTTTTCCCAGCGACACAGCAGGGTCCGGCCGTCCAGACTTCTGCTCGTGTTCAAGCCTTCATCCACCGGCTTTGATGCCTGTGTGTGTGTATGTGTGTGTGCGGCTACGTGGGTGTCGTGGAGGTCGGAGAGGGAACGCAGCGTCTAAGCTCATGTCTGCTCTGCTTCCCCTGTCCCGGGAGGAGGTGGGGGTGTGGGGGGGGGGGGGGGGGGAGTTGGCCCACTTTACCTCGGTGCGCTTCGCGTAGTTCCGGCTGCTTCTCGGAAGCCTTTCCAGAGTTGTTTGCGGATCGGAGGGTGAGGGGGGGGCGGACAGTTGTGGACCCAACCAAAGTTCCCCGTTCTCACCATTCAGGCCGGCTTGTCGTGAATAAACCAACGATTCGGCGAGGAAGTGTAAACAGGTTGATCGGTCGGAGCGGACACGAGATATCTATTGTTGTCAGAGGAATGCCAAGAATGCCGTATTAAATATGAGGCCAGAATGCCGCCATGATGTCAGCGTCTCCTTTTGTCGCATGCTTTCAAAACGCCATGAAAGCCACGGCGCGATTGCATCTGTACATAGGAACAACATAAAGTCCTGCGCAGATAAGAGTCGCGTTACACCGTCTTCAAGTCCGAGCCTAATGAAACAGGGCGAAGCGTTCCTTCAGCTTTCTGCTCGTGAGAGCTTCAGTTTGTTGTTTTCCTTCATTCATATTTGAATGAAAACAAATAAAAACTGCTTTTCACATGAAAAGAAGGAAGGAGGGGGAAACACATGCAGTCGGTTAAAGATCTTATTGAAAGCAGGTTTACGGAAAGGCAGCAAGAACTGAGTCGCGTGAGGTGAAATACATCAAGACCTCCTGCCGAGCAGACAGCAGACGTCGCTGGTGTTATACGACACGCGTGCGCGGTTTGCTCGTATTTATCGGATGCTGTTAAAGCCGGTTGATGGACCAGCTGTTATATTGATCAGGAGGCCCCGGTCGTATTCGCTGTCCTCGGCGCGGCTGGCGTCTGAAGTCCAGCTGGGCTTTATCATAAAGCTGGAGTAAATCTTGCTTTAAGTGAAAGGAGGCCAATATTGTTGCGGCAGATCGACAGTGACGTCCTGGCGGTAGGACCGGAGGAGGACGGCAGATTTACGAGCCGCTCCTCCCGAGGTGCAGGCCGGGTCGCTCCGAGCCACACCTGAAAGGGCTCCTTTAAGGAAGCCGCTTGTAACCTCCATAAAAAAACCAAAGTCGGCGTTTTGGCCTCGCTCTGGATTTCTCATTTTCTCCTGTTGCAGCTGAAGGAAATGAGCGGCGGAGGCCGAACACTTTGGACCTGCTGCCTTCTTTTATGAACGTTAAATTAGCAGTAATATGAAGCAAGTGGCTTTGAATCTTCCATCGAAATGATTTGGATGATGAAAAAATAGAAGCACATTATGAAAGGTTTATGTAATTCCAGGAGTTTGGTCTTCATCACAGGAGCGACGTGTTCCTCAGGTGGCCTCGATAACGTTCTCCCTCATGTTCTGTTTTGGAACTTTCTTTCCTTTCTCTGACTTTTGGCTGTTTACTACAAACAGCGCCGTACCAGCACTCACCTGGCCTTTCCAACGAGTACACTGGCAACATGAACCCACCGACTGACTGCGAGGAAACGCGCCGCTGTCGTCACCGGCCTCGCCGCTCACCTTTCCTGAGAGCGTCACGACCTGAGCGCTGAGGTCGCTTTTGCGTAATTTCTGAAGGGACTATAGGGGGAGGAGGGGGGCTTTAAGGTGTGTTGGTGAAGTGGTTGTGGTGATTAATCGGTAAAAAAAACATCTTATTGTGTGATAAAATCTTAAGTATTTTATTAAATAAAAGCTCAGCTTTGATGAAAAATGTTCAGTATTGACTCACACTGTTGTGGACATCCTGTAATAAGACACAGGCGTTGGTGCTTTGATGTTTGGCTACTGACTGACTTGTGATCAGATTCACTCGCTGCGATACCTCACATGATTTCAGAGGATGGGATTTGTATAGGTTTTGCTGCCTTCACTGCACTTTAGCTGTTGTAGCCATGGAAACACAGGCTATATAGGCTAAATATAGTGACAGCAGCTCCTGAAGTTGATAAAAAGCAGCAGATATCATTCACCGTGAACAGGGAGCCTCCGATAATCATTCAGATAAGTGGAGAGACTCAAAGCACTCAAATCTAATGCGTGAGGCCAAAAACCCTGCAGTAAAATAGTAGAAATAAGAGCTAAAAAAGAGACATTTATTGGGAAAACTTGTTCCATTCATCTTTTATTGTGTTTTTGTCATTTTTAGTGGAGTTTTTCGGAGTGTCTGTGTCAGTCGTCTCAAAATGAATGTGAGACAGATTCCACTGAAGGTTCAAACGTCCCTGCAGCTCTGTGCCTCAAAGGAGAGTGTTTGGGAGCGACAGTGAAGTGGGTACACACAGTCTCTCCAAAGCCTCAACCGCAACCAGATTAGTGAGTCGGCAGCATTAATCCCAATAGTCTCCCAGCAGTGGCATCAAGCTGGCCCACCGTCGGCTGAGGAAACAGGGGGAGGAGGGGGTGGGGGGGTAGACTGGAGGGAGTGGGCCGCGCGGCGACTTAACCAAATAATGGATTAATCAGATCCAGCTCGAGGAGGAGACGTCGTTTTGCATAATGTGGAAAGCAAAACAAACGCCGGGATGTCAGCGGTCACAATAGAGTCAGACGCAGCAGACTGAGTGATGGCAGGCAGGAGGACGGTTAAGCGAGACGCTGTCCCACATTTGAGGGCGTGACCTCGAAACACACCAAACAAATATCAATTGTATCGTTTCAATTAACGCGCAGGAAGTGGCAGAATGGAGAAATGGAGGAATCAGCAACCTGTCCCGGCTGCACCCTTTGATGACAATGATCAGTGTCTGGACCAATAATCTAGTAAAATTTGCTTGTAGATTGACTTTGAAACTCTTAAGCACCTCCTCCTCTGCTCTGTTTTACTGTGTGTTATCATTGGATCACTGGGAGACTGAATACTTCATGCATGCGTCATCTTCAGTCAGTGACCTGCAGTTTATTTCCACACCTTTCTGTTTTTTCAGAGTTCAAAAAAAAAAACCTGCGTTGCACTTTTGGCATCGCGGCCCCCCTCCCCCCTCCCCACCCCCTCTTCTACCTCTCCCGGGCCGCAGAACCTCCGCTCTGCCCACTGATCCCCCACCAGAGACATCTCCCGGCCCGCGTCCCCTCCCTTCCCCTCCGACGTTGGTACGATCCAAAAAGCCGGCGGTTTGTTTGCTTGGGAAAGGAGAATATCCTCTGAGGTCAAGTCAAACAGGATGTGCTAGAGTGTGGTCCTTCGCTCCGATTGGCTCTTTGTAATAACGCTCTCGGTGGGGCTCACACGCACACAAACACTCGCCGGGGCGTGCGCGCGCGCTCACATGAAAAAAAAAAAAAACGCCGCACCTAACAAACACAAAACCCCCCGATTTCTGTGAAGCGCCTGTGTGACAAGCTGACAGTTGTATTTACCCTGAAAAGAGGAGTTTGTGATTAAAGCAGCATGCTCAGAGGAGGCTTGTTTGAGTAAGACGTTGCGTTGGGAAAATGTCAAACACTTATACTAATAAACATAAACCACTGCTGATGAAGACACCACTCAGAGTGGGGAAAAGAGCGGGACAATCAGTTGGGGGGGGGGGCTGCTGCATCAGCAAACGCTACTTGAATCACAGAATCTCTTGCAATCAACTACCATTGAAATGTTTGTGAGTACAGCGTGTCCAAGCAAACACGCGATCGAGGCGTCGCGTGTAAATTGCCAGAAACGAAAAAACAACAAGAGTTCAGTTTTGTTGAAGACGCAAGAGAACGTTATCGAATCATGCGAGAAATATTTCATTTACGTCCGCGACAAACAAACTGCACGGCTGAGATGCTCTGCCTTCAATATTGTGCTCCGTCGCCCCTCAAACGCATCGCTGTGAGACCGACTCGTGCGACGTGATGATGGGAGACAATAATACTGCGTTGCTTGGGCGAGTCGGGTTGTAAACTGCGGCTTGGTCAGGCGCTCTGAGGCGAAGGGCACCGACGTCGCGGCACCCTGTGCCGGGCGCAGTCATCCTGGAGCCGAGTTTAGGCGGCACCTGGAGGCAAAATAGTGGTCACATGGGCCCCCGTCATTGGGCTAATGACACGAGGGGCAAATGATACAAGTGAGTAATCTGATTACACGAGAAAGTTTAAGCGAAAGCTCGCACACTT
>JAUESF010019805.1:8978-33497 GCA_032274765.1 Malacoctenus tetranemus | reverse complement strand
GGCTTGCTCATAGCCCCCCAGCTCAGCCGGCATGTGTTGGAGTTCTCCCCAGTGAACGAGAGGGTTGCTTCCCTGCGTCTTCGCGCCGGGGCCAGGACTCTTACTGTTGTATCAGCCTACGGGCCGAACAGCAGTAGAGAGTACCCAGCCTTCCTGGAGACCCTCGGGGGGAGTACTGAAAGCTTTATGTATCAATCCACACACCACTCACATCCAGTTCCTTCTCTGCATGGATTTACACTTAAACCAATATATTGGAACTAAGAAGCACTCGATCGTCAAAAACACTTCTATCCCTGCACCGATGCCACAACTTAACCCAACCAAATACCACCTGATATGACCCGACTCGACCAGAAGTCCATCCGTCCTCTCACCAGCACCGCTGGGCATGCAAAATACCAAAGGGATCAGTCAAAAATTGCATTCTGAGCATCATTCACAATGAAATCTCAGTGGACACGACTCGTGTGAATCCAAAGTGGCTTTAGACACTCCGTCCGGGGACACGGTTGCACCAAAACTGGCCCACCACAGTCCGTTTTGTGCTTCCATTCAACTTCTACACACATTTTTTTGCGCTCGGTCAGGAGTGTGAGGTCGGGGTCATCTTCGACAGATGCCCCGGTCCAACACAATGTGATAAAACGTGGATTTTGTTGAAGTTTCAAACGAGGAGTCCACAGCCTTTGATGTAAAATTCAGTGGAGAAAACAACAAAACAAAACATTAACTGACTGCAAAACCAGCAACATACTGACTGTGAGGTGAGGATGCTCACCACCTCTGCCCCATGCTGCTCCCCCTTCTTTTGTTGTGAAGATTATAAAAAAATACAAGAAATGACTGACTTTGGCCAAAAAAAGGTGTAAAGGAGGCAGATAAAATGTTGATGGGAACAAACCAAGCTATTGTTTGTCACCATTGTGATGTAAAGTATTGTGTTGCTATGGTTGCCGATCAAAACGGACTTTGTCCTCACTTTTTGCTCTTCTGTAAGTTTCTTTCCACATCTCAAGAAAGAACACAGCAGTTGTAGACTACCTGATGAACAGTTCATACATGGTGACAACAACACTTTTTCTAGGAACCCATGTGACAACTGACTTCTCCTCAGCCCTCACCACTTCATGTCGGGTCACCAAAAGGTTGTGCATCCTTCGGAGACATTGGCAGGGGGGCAACAAAACCCTGCGCTGTGACTCTCTGTGCTGCCCCTCCCTGCCCCCAAAGGACTGTGGGAAGCCCACCCCGAGAACTTGATGCTGTGTGTTCCGTCTGCCTCAGAAGAACACCGGCAGAAGTGGTGCCTATCCCGCCCACCTATGTCTCGCACACAGTCAGAGGAGCATACTGAAGAACTGCTTTTTCCCCCAGAGCAGTGACCTCCATCACCCTCTCAGCACATGCACACACATACACACAAACACACGAACCCAAAGAACTGAAAGACACCCATGTACTTCTCTGTTGTTGCTGCTATGAGTTTTCTTTATATATAACCTATAACCTACTTATCTGTGTGTGTGTGTGTGTGTGTGTGTGTGTGTGTGTGTGTGTGTGTGTGTGTGTGTGTGTGTGTGTGTGTATTTTCAGCTTTACTTCCTGATCATGTAAGTTTCTCCTAAAGCTGAGAAGAAGGCAAACAACTTTATTGTACATGACAAAGAGTTAATTGCAGCATAAACCTCCATCAAGTGTTCACGCTCTCTTGTCACACGTCACCCGACTGTCATTTTCCATAGTTCCAGATCACTTGCCAGAGCAGACCACCGTCAGCATTTCACCAGCTCTCACATCATTTTGAAGCCAAGATAATTTTCTTAAAGTCGAAGGGCGAAAGGAAAAAACGTTCCACTTCAACTTAAAATCAAATCACGGTTGTGAAATTGTTTGTTGAACCTTTTAACTGTCAATCTCTGAGTCGACGTTTCCATCTGTCCCTTCATCCCTCCATCCATCTTGTGCACCTGGACTCTAATTGTACCAACACTATGTTTCAATGCTTTTTTTCCGCCGTTCCTAGCATCTTATTAGCTGCTCTTGTTCTTTGTTCTGTTTTTCAGTGCAGCAACTCATCTTAATTCTAAACCTTTGTGAATGTAAAAAAAAAAAAAAAAAAACCATTTATCAGGGTTTCATCACTGTTTATTTCCAAGGATTTACTTTCAGGTTTTTGTACAACAACCTTACCGGCACATCAAAGTCGAGCTCGCACGCACCGATCTCACAACGCGCATGTCTGCGGACTCTAACCCGGGAGCTATCTGAATGCTGAGCCACTCACTTACCTCCTAAACCAGAGTGAGAAAATCACAGAGCAAAGAGGCTCGAATTATTCAAATGGAAAGAGGTTTGAGGCAAGACTTCTAGTTTTTTTTCAGGGTTTTTTCTTGTTTTACCACAATAAAAGTTGCCACTCACTACACACTGCTA
This sequence comes from Malacoctenus tetranemus, assembly GCA_032274765.1. Taxonomy (NCBI): domain Eukaryota; kingdom Metazoa; phylum Chordata; class Actinopteri; order Blenniiformes; family Labrisomidae; genus Malacoctenus; species Malacoctenus tetranemus. The sequence continues at coordinate 31,061 of JAUESF010019805.1, read as the reverse complement.
TGAAACCCACTCTGGGAGACCACTCTGCCTCTGCAATAAAATGCATGGCTTGCCAACACAAGCTGAAGCATCACTTTAACTTCAGAGAAAAACTTCCCTTGCATATCTTTTGCGGGTAGAAATGTAAATAAGAGGCTAAAAAACCCCCGTTGAATCCTGCCTACTCCTGTCTAATGGTGAGACACAGAAAATAGATCCGAGTGTGAGTCTTTTTTTTTAATGAGATGCATCGTTGTGATTCTGGTAATAACCGCCCCTCAGGAACAGAAGTAGATACAGCACATTTTTTTTTTTGGGGGGGGGGGGGGTGGAAATAGTAGTGTCTCTTAACTGACCCCCCCGAAAAACATTTAACTCCAGATAGTTAATAGAGAGTAACTGTCGACTCAAGCCCATCCGAACATCGCCGGCAAGTGCGGGGTGAGATCAGCGACAGATGTGGGATCCAAGGCCCCGGTGGGAAAAACAAGCGCGTCGTTAGCGTTCAGGAAGTGGATTGATGTTCATCTCCGCGATTTAGCAAAACTGTCGACCGTTCCTTGAACGCGGTCGGCGTTCTCGTTGTCGATGGAGGGCTTCTTGCAGGAGTGAGATTCACGCAGCATGAAAAGTGTCAGAAACGAGAGGCCGCGGGATGAAAAAGGAGCCCTCGCAGGTTCAGTGGAGAAGACGATCTCGCTCGCGACACGTTGCTTCTCGCTCTCTCCCGTCGTCTTTCACACCTGGCAGCAGCTGCTAGCCGGTCATCATCATCAATCAGCCCCTCTCTCTCTCTCTCTTTAGATCCGCCTTGTTATCCGCTTCCAAGGCCACAGTCGTGGAATCGTGCACCCACCAGTGCCAATCCCTGTTGAACCTCTCTTCTCAGTTGTTACTCAAAACCTCACCTGGTTGACCATAGAGCCAAGTAGCTAAAATGTAACAACTGTATCTGTATGGATTTCATTCACATTACCGAGAAGACAAAGCCTGGCAACACACCCTGCTTCACTGCAAAACATGAAAGAGGGACATTGAACTTAAGAATCAAGAAGTGAGAACTGAGATTTACTCATCTATTTTGGACACCTGAATGACCACCAAACATTGCCTCAATCAAAAGCAGTAAATATCACCTTATACTGGCACTCAAAGGAGACAGTGGGGGCTCCTGTGGTGAAGTCACATTGTAGGGGGGTCACCGGTTTGAGTCCCAGGACGACTCCAGGTTTGTCTGAGAACGTCAAATCAGGCACACGCAAGGTCAGCTTTTGACTTCTGAAAAAAAAAGGGGGGGGTGCCGCGGTCCGCATCACTAACCCTCCCTTATTGGATTATTTCACACTTGTGCTGTTTTTTTTTTGCCCGAACAAATGCGAGAGATTTTTTTTATCTCTTTTTTTTTTTAATTATGCAAGAGTTACAAAAGAGAACGCTGCAACCAGGGGTGGGCGTCCGGGGCCACAACCCCCTCCTCGGTGTGAAAAAAGACTATTGTTGGATCCGCTCGACATGTCACCCACAGTCAGGAAACCAGCCAAGAAAAACAAGAGAGGAAACACTCCTCACCGCCACTGTTTTTCCCATCGTTAACCAGATCCAAAGACCTTCAGGTCAGAGTGATTCAGTTGTTTTTTCATGGCTACGCTTTCACACACACTCGCTCTATTCAGCGCAACCTCTTTGTTTTGGAAAGGAGGGGACAGGAGGGGGGGTGTCAAGAACTAAGAGCCGTGAACTTGATGTCACTTCTTTGAAAACCCCCAACTTTCATGCTTCGCAGGCGATGCCTCTCTGCACTCTGGCTGCTGATTTACATATTGCTTCTTATCTATTGCTAGTTAGCAGATATGCGAGTGATTTCCAGGCCAATTTGCAGTTCTGTGTGCGCACCACGTGACGAAATACACATGTTTATTTACACGCACGCCCGAGTGATTGGGGAAAGTACGTCGGTCTGAAGTTCTTCTCCACGACAGGGTGCGCGTGGCATTTTAACGGCCGTCGCCGCGATTGGACGGCGCGCTGATTTATGCAGCAAAGCGCTCCTCTTTCGGCGCGCCGCGACCACTCGACCGTGCAGCTCCGCCAGGAAGTTCGGAACTTTGCCGTTGAATCTAGTTCCTGTTATAAAACGAGCTTAGGCCGGCCGCAGCCACACAGAACACGCACACGCTTGTGCTCACGCGAGGATTCACTGAGCTTTCATGTCCGTCTAGGTCTTTTTGATTTTTTTTCCTCTATTAAAGACCCCCCTTGTACCCCCCCCACACTGTTTTTCTTCTCCTGTCCACTCTTTCCTTCTCTCCAATTTCATTGGTCCCACTCAATCTGCCTCACTCTCTCCTTCCTTCCTTCCATCTCCCTCCTCCAACAGGAGTGGGAAAGCGCCACTGTCCGACCCAAGTGGACCTCAAGTCCTTTTTTTTAAAGCCCCAGCTTCCTTTTCAAGAGGACCTTTTACTGCGCTGACCTGTGTGGGAAAGACAGAGCGAGACCATTCACGCAGCTCCTCTCTTTTATTTTCACTTCTTACTTTAAAGGCTCCATCAAATGAAAAACACTCTCTTCTTCTTTTCCCTCCCATCCTCAAGATTTTTTTTTGCTCCCGCTGTCTCTATTGCTGCTGCTTCTTCATTCAGTAGGGTTTTTATAAGTGGCACTTCATGTCTTCTCCCTTTGCTCCCCGCAGATGAATAAGGGGCCATCTCCCCCGCCCCCTTTTGCCTTTTCTGGGTTTTGTACTCAGGACTCTTTTTCAGCAAGTCCAATAAAACTGGCAACGGTGCCCAAACAGACCAAAATTCAAAAAGATGCCAAACGTAAGGCGCAGGGTTTGGAACAGGGTGGTGCTGCTCGGTGCCGACGGAGACATTTGTACCTCCCTTGTAGACGCAGCGCATGATTGAAAGCACCAACACTGAGTGGTCCTGCTTCAAAAGGAAACTGCTGCTAACAATTTGGGTTTTGTTTTTTTTTTATATCAGGTCAGCTTTGAATGCCCGTACGTACCTTCGCTCGGAGTGGTACTATTACAGGTCCGCCAGCGACTCAAGGGTCGAAAACTAATAGATTAATAGTCGGCACTTTGTTGCTTCACCGAGAAGGTAAAAGTGGAGAAAAAACATCGAGAAGCGACGATGTTCCCCTGAAACACACAATTTAAGAGGTGCGATTCTCCAGAGTTACTTGGCTGCAGGTGCAGCGTGCATTCCTGCTACACCTTGTCAATGAGAAAGCAGGCAAAGGGGGGGGGTTAGCAGTGCCAGGCGTCCAGTTGAAAGATTCCAAGCTTTGCCCGTCACGAGTCCATCACCCGGCCTGAATCGCTTCTTTTTTAACTGTTGCTGCTGCTGGAGAGGAAGAAGGTGTGGGGGCGTGTTTTGGAGGAGGCGGGGGGGCAGAAAGGAAAATGTTTCAGCTGGGAGACAAACAAGGTAATCATCGAATGCTCGAATTTTTGTGTTCTTTGTGTGACTCACGCGGAAGTAAAAACAAAAACAGCTTCTACAGTATATTTAAACCTCGGTGGCTCTGCAGGGAAAAAAACCCAACATATTCTTGTATTTTCAGACTGTGAACCATAAACCAACAGTTCACTATCCAGGGCTCAGCAGCAGTGCTAACAAAGGAGCTAATATTGTTTTTAGACTTAATTCTACCCACACTCACTCTCTCTCTCTCTCTCTCTCTCTCTCTCTGTGTTGCCTTCGCTGGCAGCCGCGGAACAAGTGGGAGTTATTAGGAAGGAGGGGAACATTTCCCAGAAGAAGGCAGGGGTGAGAAATGGGGACATATTCCACTGATCAAATGCTTTTATTATTGCAAATCAAAAGAGAATAATTTAATATCTGCACCATCATTCCCCCAAACCCACCCCCTCTCCCTCTCCCTCTCTCTCTCTCTCCCTCTCCAATGCCTTTGTCTTCCTCCCTCTCCCCCCCCCCTCCCTCTGAAGTCGGCGCCACTTTGATTCCAGCAAATGAAAGGACACAGGCCTATAAAAACTGCATGATCCCAGACCTAGCATGGAGCCACGAGCAGATAATAAGAGCCCGAGCGGCGAATCTCCATCCGTCTCTCCGCTCGGCTCGGCTCTCTTTTTCAAAAAAAAAAAAAGTCTCGCTATGTTTCCCAGAGTTCAGCAGGCAGCGGACCACAGAGGGAGCGGAGCGGAGTTCAGCTCCCAGAATGCACCCCGGGAAACTAATCAGCGGCTTCGCCCCGGACCATTGGGGCAACGTGTCAAACCGACGGAGCAAAGAGGTCCTGATGCCAAAAAAAAAAAAGCAGAAAGTGAACCAGAATGTCACTGGAGGATAAAGGCCAACTGGGTCAGAACTTACCATCATTTTGTGTAAAAAAAAAAAAACCCACAAAAAACTGAAAGCTTATGTGATTTTATACCTTTAATTACAATCTCATGGATAATCTTTATATTCTATTATTTTAAACCAGGCAAATTAACAATTTCAAAGGGGATTGTCAATATTTACTTTTACTTTGTTTAAGGTGGCTGCCTTGAGACACTGGACCCTATTTTAAGAGCGCCCCCCCGCCCCCCCATCTCTCTGGAACAGTTGCACTTTCATTTCTTATTTTTCTTGAACCAAACAACGGATCCTAATGAGGAAGACTGGGATCAATAGCTTGCCCTTCAGCTGAACCCTGTTGGACTCCAGGCAGGTTTATCCTTCCCACAAGGGTTGTTTTTTTTTTTTGTTCTTCCTTTTTTTTTTTTTAAATAGACGACTCACATACTCCACCTTGAGTCTTGAGGAAGCCAGCTTCCTGACAGTGTTTTTTTTTTTTTTTTAAGCCAATCAAGAGCTCTGATTTATAATCCTTATCAGCCAATTGAGTGCAGCAAAGGAGGGAGGGGGGGGTTATTAAAGGGTAGTTTTTCCAATCAGGCATCAACAGTTGTTGAGAAGAATCATTGTGTTTCCAATCAGTCACCCGGGACACAAACGGCTCAATGTTTAAGAGCATTTCCACGTTCTTGGAAAGAACCTTCGTTTGAACTGCGACTTAATTTAAAACACTTCATTGCATGATGGGAAATAATTTTCTCATGACAGCTCGTCTGTGGAAGAGCAAAGGGGAAGACTTTCCGTTTGATTCTCACTCTATTCTTAGCAAAATGATCTTCTTAGTGTCAATAAGCATTCTGTTTGGTTAGAATGACACAACGATTAATGTTCACAAAGTTTGCTGTTCGGAGAAGATGGGGTGAGCGCGACCATCACTTCTGTGTCATGCCAAGAGTGAGGCGTCCTGAGACCATTCATGTGTGGGGGTTGCTTTTCAGTCAAAGGAGTGGGCTCTCTCACAAGCTTGCCTAAAAACACAGCCATGAATAAAGAACGGTACCAGAACGTCCTCCGAGAGCAACTTCTCCCAACTATCCAAGGGGCAGTTTGGTGCCTTTTCCAGCATGATGCAGCACCTTGCCATAAAGCAAACGTCATAACACAATAGCTGGGGGAACAAGACATTAAGATTTCGGGCCCTTGGCCAGGAAACTCCCCCAGATCTTAATCCCATTGAGAACTTGTGGTCAATCTCAAGAGGCCGGTGGACAACCAAAGACCCACATATTGTGGAAAAACTCCCGCATTGACTGTGCAAGAATGGACTGCTCTCAGTCAGGATTTGGTCCAGAAGTTGATTGACAGGCATGCCAGGGGGAACTGCAGAGGTCTTGAAAAAGAAGGGTCAACACTGCGAATATTGACATATTGCTTGAATTCTGTAATTCTCAAAAGCTTTTGAAACTTAAGAAATGCTTCTTATTGTATTTCAAGTTACCATAGAAACGTCTGACAAAAACACCTACAAACTCTGAAGCAGCAGACTTTGTGAAACTGTCATATTTGTGGCATTCTCAAAACGTTTGGCCATGACTTTTCACTGCGTGTTTTTTTTTTGATGGATATAAAATGTCTTTTTTTCCCCCCAGTTGTTTTCATCGTGTTCTCCACAAATAGTGTTGGATTGATCAGATCAGGATGGTGCTTCATAATTAGACTTCCACAAGAGGAACAAGTAACTTCACCTGGAAAGTCACGAGCTTAAATTGATGATGTAACTGTGTTCTTTGTGTGCAAGTCATTTGTCATTTTAATTCAGTTCAATTGCTTGTAACACTGTTGGGTTTGTCCCCATTTGACCTTCCTGGCACTGTGGGGCGTCGCCACGGACACGCCGTCACCGGGTTGTATTTGTGTCCATTTGAGAAGCGTCTTCACAGAGATAGAGGAGGTGGATGCTGGGATAGAATATGGCGCGCCACTATCGTGCTCATACAACCAATTAGAAAACAATCTGAGCAATTTCAATTTCAGAGCTGAATTTCTGTCCCAGTCTGAGAGCAGGTGGTTTCTTTCAGCTATCGTCCTGCGTCTTCGAGGTGAACTCGAAAACAAACAGTGAACGTGATGTTCCTGAAGGACGCTGTGGGACATCTGTTCAAATTAGACCGACATGTTTGCTTTTTACTCTGAGGTCAAAGGTCAGCATCTCCGTGACCTCACGTTCTTCTTGTTTGCACTGAACGCCCGAGGCGATCTGTATTCCCTTTTGCCTGTTGGTCCTTTTTCTTTCTGTTGCAAAATCTCCAAACAAAACACCCGCAGTAGGTTTTGTTCAAGTCGCTGACCTGAGGTCAGAGGCGCACTTTCGGCACTCACCACAAGAAGGACTCGGTGGATTTCCTTTGAGACACGCACTTCATTTCACTCAAAAGTAAAGTGAGCTGTTCAGAACCACAGTGACCTCTCAATAAGTTTTACTAACGGGTTATATGTCAGGAAAGCTTGTTTGGGAACACCTTCAATCACGTTCCCCTGGCCAGAAAGCTACGGATGGACAGTCCGCTGTCGTCCACGATGGCCTCCATCAAGTGTTCACCACCTTTCACTGCAGCTGTCCCTGTATTCCTGCTCCTCATTCATTCTCGAATAGCCACATGAACCGCAAATGTCTTCATATGGCACCTACTCCGAGTTCTATTTTAAACTGCGATAGCTCAAAAGAAGCCCGAGGGGAACATCTTCATGATTGCTGCCAGTGTTCGAGAGAACTCCGTGCAGCCAGAGGGCAAAGGTCGAGCAGACTGCGACCTTACGTCTTCGACATCTTCCTCCAAAAGTTCTGGAACATCTGAGAGTGTATTGTGTTTCATTCATTCCACCCCATTTCTGCAAAACATGAGGTTAACGTGACCTCAAATTTGGTCACTCTGTGAGAACGTGACACTTTTGACATTCATCAAAACGGTGCAAAGAAAACAGGCTTTTAGACTCTGTCTTGAAAAAGAAAGTGCTCATGATTCAAAGAAAGTACAAAAATAAAAGCTGGTGGCAAAGCTCTGCTTGGGCCAAATAAGTCATAATGCACAGAGCTCGCAGTTCTCTCCAATCAGAACACATCAGTGTCTGCAAGGACAAAACAACAGGCAATATTCTTGCTTCCTTGAAGAAAAGAAAACAAAATTAAAGCTGTTCCACCTTTTTCCAAACAAACCTTCAACACAAATGGCAGGAAAAAAACCTTGTTTTACAGCTAGTATACTCGCTGTATTTATATGTCAACAATGTATCCTGTCACGTCAACAAGTGGAGGCTTCAGTTTCCCTCCACCTCAATCCAGACCACATGGGGATAAAATGATATGTCCCTTTGCTTTTGAGTATCAGGCTCAGGTATTGTTTTTCAGGGCAAGAAAGGGGGAGGGGGTCGAAATGACAACCTTTGGCTCATGGTCACCTTTGTGGGTGTGTGGAAACTAGACTGTTAAAGGTGTGCTCAGTAATCCAACACCGACTGTGGGTTTGGACTCTCCAAGGAAACCGCGCAGGATTCAATGCAAACCTTTTTTTGTTGTTGTTTGGTTCCGAAAGTAACATTTCCTAGTTGAAGAATGGGAACATGCATCGCGCTTGGATCCCAGAACCCAATGATCTGCTGCCATATTTTTCGAAGGGAGGCTCATGGAGAATGCACTCGGTATGAGGTACTGTGGCCTAAAAATGGATCCGAACACCCAATTCAAACAAACCTCTCAGTTCCAACTATAAAATACAGGGTTTTTTGTCCTTAAAAAAAAAGGTCTCAAAGAGGGATTGACTCATCACAGCTGAACACATATAAATATGAATTACACCCAACGTCGAGCGATGAGTCAGAACTCCCCGGAGGATTTACACCCGGAGCTAAAAAAGAAATCAGACATTTATTTTGGCTTTTCCTCCCTCCCCCCCCCCGAAGTGGTCGAGGCCTTGTGGAACGTGTCTCACATACGTTGATGTCTGCGTTTCTGTATTGCTTTAAAAAAAAAGAAGTGCAACAACACACTCGCAAGAAAAAAAAAAATCAGGTCCCCAAAGAGACACGGCGATCCCAAAGAGAGGCGAGCGAGTCAGCGAGGAACACGACGACTGACTGGGAGAGGGGTGAACATGAGAGGAGCCCGAAACAAAGGGACCAAAAAGTTGATTGGAACCTTGTAGATGGAGAACACAGTGGAAGCGGCAACAATTAAAAAGAAAAGTCGCCTTTTTGATGTGTTTGACTGAATATGCTACAATTGTCCTTGTGTACAACTGCAAAAATATGAAGTATTTGTACTCGTTTGTCACAAAAACCTGAGATTTAGATCGAAAAACTGTTTTGAGAGTAGGTGGATTCATGCATTGTTTCGATACTGAGGAAAATGTGAGTTTCTGCTTCTTAAACATTGATGAAATTGAATGCAATACATTCAATTACGAATCTATCAAGCACTATATAAAGAAACAAATTAACTCATGAAAGAGAATGGAAGACGTGTAGAGACGTATTATATTTTTGCCCTTTGCCAACGTTGCGCACAGTTTAAGGCGGTTGTTGCCGTCGGTGTGCGAGAGTGCACGCGATTGGGCGAAATTGCATGGACAGGGTTGAAATGCTTTGCTGAGGTGATGAAAGGAATCCAGCATCCAAAGCGGCTTTCTGCAGAGATTGTGTTTTAAACGCGATCCGTCATCTCGCCGAAGATTAAACCCCAAAGTCCGTCTGTTTCCTCCTAATTTCGCCTATGAGTCAATGTTCCATTGCCCCCCCCCACCCCCACCCACCCATCCCCTCCCTGTTTGGAACTCAGGCCTCCCAGGCGATACTGAAGATCCAACGGGGAAACTTTTATCAGCCCCGTTTCTGGTCGAGACTACCCGAGTGATGGATTGAGAGCTCTTGACCCTTAAAGCGGGGCAGCCGCACCCAAACTGTTTTTTTTTTTTTTAATGGATTCCGTCACCAAGCGGGTTAAAGTGCTTCACAAACACGGGGTGCAAAGTAGAAGCGGCTGTGGGGTTTGTGCAAAATAAAGCTGCAACTCTTATTATCTGGAGTCCACCAAGTCCTCCCAACGCCGTGCAAAGAGGGGGAAATGGGAAGATAAGGGGGCGATAAGTATGAAAATAAGAGCGCGCAGATCAGCCTGCTTTGAATTTGTACATCAATGTGAACTTTTTAGAGCACATTAAATATCCCACTCTGAAAAAACTTTACTTTTTCAATGAATAGAAGATGTAAACGTGTTTTTTTTCCAGCGTGATCTTACATTTATTCAATGAATAGACCTTATCTTTCGACTGAAATTATTGCACAGCATCTATAACTACTGGTAATGTCCCTGTCAGTCAACACTTAGCACATTCTTCACAGAGCACTGTCAGAGGGGTTTTGTGTGTACGACCCAGTCTGAAAAGACATGGGAACAATTGTGCTGTTAGCATGTGGAAAGTGGATGTCAGCGCTTTTGGTCAGTGCCCGTTAACTCACATCCTGCTAATTTCCCATGCTTCCTATGCAAAGAAGATACCACCATCTTGTGTGACAGTAAATGACTGTTATTGAGGTAATTTACGCAATTTAGGACCAGTCCAACATCCAAAAGTCTTTAAAAAGTTGACGAGTTGGTTGTTTTTTGTGGAGGATTTACAGCATGTTCTCATTTCTTAGGTGTGTGTTCGACTATTTATACAGCCACGGACTGGTTTCGCGAGCAGCTGGCCGACAGTTGTGAGCCTCTACCTGTTCTCAGTAGGTTGGAGTTCATCACCAACAAACTACTTCCTGCCATTTCAATACGAAACAATTGGGGAAATAAAGGTCGGCAACAGCTGTTTAAATCTATATTTTCAGGCCGTCCCAGCTGCATTGCTGCATTGCGAGTCTTTACGCGAGCTCAAGAGAGACCTGAAACCAAATCAAATCATCTTGCTCTGTGGAGAGACGCTCGAGTCGTGCATTAGTGCGGCGTCGCCGTGTCGACGAGAGTGTCGACGCTCTGCAGGGTCGGATTTAATAAAAAAAGTTGTTTCTCTGTCTGTAAAAAGTGCAAATAAAGTTGGCAGCAAACACCAGGTCCATGTGGAATTTTTTTTACCTTCTGTATGAAGCAGGTCGGCGTTGTCAAGAGGAAACCTGCTCTCGATTGCTTTGCCTGGTTAAATAAAGTTTAAATGAATAAAAATACGTCGCGCTTCCTTTGTCCGCAGCGCACATCGTTATCCACAGTGCTTGTGATCCACATTGATCCAGTCGCATTAATCCCCGTCTCCTGTGCCCGAAGACAATATTGCGCCTATACATCAACCTGTAGGGGGGCTTTGGCCATCAGGATGGATGGCGCGGGGGGGGGGCCCTGGAGCCGCACGTTGGCGGAGGGGGGGGTGGGATTTGTGGGAAAACCTTGAAGCGCTGTCAGGTCGATGAGGAACGCGGCAGTGGCCATCATTCAATTCAGAGGGGCCCCTTGGAAAAAAAAACAGGGGGGGAAGAAATCTCGTCAATCAATACAGAAAGCCGTCCGAGTCGGTCAGAGACTCGCGGGCGGAGGACTCGTCTGTTAGTCGCCTTCAAGCCCGGGGGGGACGGTGTGGAGGACTCTCGGGGGACGCGGGCCGACTCTGAAAACGGAAGTGGCGTCACGTCCAAACTCCCGTGCGATGTTTGTGGATTTTCTTTCCGATTACCTGAGGTGGCGTGCCATACACCCCACGCCCCCCCCCCCCCATGTGTTGTCATTGGTCATGTGATTTAATCTCGGAAGCGCTCAAGGTAAAAGACAAAAAAGGGGAGCAGAGAGCACATCTGAATAGATATTCAAAAGTGGAGAGCGGTTCAAATCAGCCTTGACAATTCGAGTAAAGAAACAAACAGTGCCCTCGGAGTTCCTGCAGTTCCTATTCGTCTCATCTTTGAGTGTCTCTGAATTTTTGTTTCTCAAAGCGCCAGAGTCGTATGGAGCTCGAACCGTGCATTGGGAAACAAGAAGTAACACAACAAGGTGACCCGGAACCCACGCGGCGTCACGAGTACGTGACGAAATTGGAACGGTCGAGGACATGGAGGTGACAGTATATCTGCTGCTGGTGCTGCCGCATTGTTGCTTTATAATGCAACCATTCATATCTTTGACAGAGATAATAAATAAAAAAAAAACAAAACAAGGTCATTGTTGCTCTCAGGTTTAAACAGTTCTTCTTGGGAATAAAGCTGCCGCCGCTGAAGCGCGTCAAACACGACCGACGATGTGATTGACACAAAGCCAAAAGGGAGGACGTGTATTCTCACCTTTGTTTTTGAAGAGGTTAAGGAGGTTAAGACGGGCTCTACCATGTAGGAGCAAGCTAAAACAGAACTTTTAGGAACTGAATACGATGCAAGTATCATTAGACAAACGTGGTGCTACAGTTGTGTAGTGGTGGGCACGTTTCACAGCAGTTTAAACTCTAAGTTCATAACCACAAACTCACACACAGAGTGAAACCCAAACCCCCTCAAACCCTCATCAACCTGCTCCTTCACTCCCCCCGTTTCTACCTCTTGACACACGTGGGGTGACTGTGGAACGATCCGCCCCTAATAGTAATAGGAAATCTTTTGCACAACTGCGCAATCAGGTCACAGGCGGACTGATCGTTGTCTTTATCCACACAACAACAATGTCTAAGGATACACAAAGAGAAAATCACACCCAAAAACACCGAATCACAACTCAACTTATCACACGAAATCCAAAGTAGACACATCCAAGCCAAATTTCCGCGCCCCGCGCGAACGCGCATCTTCGGCAGTTTATTATGATTTTACTCCAATATCCCCCCCTCACCCCCCACCCGTCCTAGAGGCCACGGACTTGCCACCGATTCCTTAAAAAATAAGGTAAATCCAACGAAAAAGGAAAGTCCAAGAAAACCCACTCAGGTCCGCGTGAGTAGGTGCAGGTGCGTGTGTGTGCGTGTGTGCGTATGAGGGAGAGGCCAGCCGCAGGTTGCGCTCTGTCTGCAGTTCGGTGTGGCGGTGCGATCGCCGCTCTTACCGCAACCCCCTCGCGTTGTGGATTCGGCCCCGATGTCCTGAGTCGTCCGAGTGTGGAAAAAAAATAGCCCTCCAATCAGTCCGCGCCTCCGCGGAGATCGCGACAAATGCCGAGAACGGAGTCCACCACCGAGAGCCGCCAACACGTCGCGCCGCGCCACACCTGCCCCTGACACACCTTGCTTCCCTTTCTCCTCCCCTCCTGAGCCCCCATGTCACTTCCCTATCTCCGCCCTCGGCCTGGACCCGCAAAGTTATAATAAAAAACAATAATTACAATTAACAACATACACAATGCACAAACAAAGCAGCGATAACATTTATGATGAGAAATTATTAACCCTGTATCCTCTGCACAATAAACACCCCCCCCCAAATAAGACTTGGCTGGATTAAAAAACAACAACAACAAACAAACAAGGGATAAACAAAAAACACATGAGCCCTTGATGGTCTTAATAGCCAGCAGTACTTTTAAAGGTGAGCCTTTGCAACTGTGTGTGTGCAAATGACACTGTTGCAGAGGAGAATTCTTACTTTCGACTTTGCACTTCAACAGCAGAAGCTCGTCGCCAACTTCATGTGTCTCATAAACGCTATTTTGGGGGCGTCGCACCTGGTTTAGGGAGTGACGGAAAAAATGAATGTCATGAACAAACACCAGAGCAAACCACCAATCGGCTTCTTTGCAAACGCTGCATTAAAGCAGAGCTCCCCCGTCCAAAGCCGGATAAGCACAAAATGAACCCCTCCCCCCCAAAAAAAACGTGGGAACTAAACTGCTGCTATGGTGCAAAACTGCTCCGTTCTACAAGCAGTGCTTTGTTTTTCTTTTAACATGCCCGCAGTGGCAAGGTGGTGATGAATGGCGCCCTGTGCCAAGCCGTCCGTCCGTCCGTCTGTCTCTCCTTCCTTGTGTCTCTGGTGGAAAATCATGTCAAAAACTGACTCAGGGACGGGGCCAAAACCGAGAGCCAACCTTTATAAATCACTGTCTGGACCCACTATCCTCGACCTCCCCCCCTCCCCCCGACCCCCCCTTGCCGCCATCGCAGCATCGTGTCTTGTATTTACTGCCGTTTTATTCAACCTTCATTCTTATGAGGTGCCTGAGTAAAAGGGTGAAAAGATTGGGCTTTTGCTTGCAGAGGGGGGGGGGGGGGGGGGGTTTGTTGAATGACAGACTGAGATTTGAGATTCCGAGCGAGAGCTGCAGTTTTTCTTTCGATGTCTCACAACAGGATGCGTCCCTTTGTCTCCTTTCACCGTTGACGTTGCCAACTTCCATCAACTTTACAGCGTCTTCTGTCGTGTGGTTTTTTTGTTTTATTCTGGCACAAATCACAGAAAAAGGGGCCGTGGGTGAGACGCTGGATCAGACGCCAAGACGGGGCCGATTGCGAGCGCGAGAAAAGACGACGCTCCGCCCCATCGGACGCGCGCATCCCCCCCCCCCACCGAAACCGACTGACTCCCGGTGTCTCGCACAATGTTTTGGCCGTGGGGCGTTCTGTTGCCACCTCCTTTTCTTTTCGCCCGTGCTGAGGCCAGGGCAGAGAAATAAGAGATGGGGGGGGGGGGGGGCAAAACATGAATAAACCAAAGTGACAGTCTGTAACGCAATTCGCAGCTCATGAATAGAAATGGATTACTTTTCCGAGCGGCCGGTCACTTCTGAGTTGTTTGAGTTGACTTCGGGTGGCTGTTTTTGCCAATAGGGATCGGAGGGGGGGTGGGGTGGGGGCTTGTGGGTCAGCGCTTACACAGATTTTGTTCGCGCCACATTTAGGTGGGGGATTTTTTTTCCACATCGCTTTTAATTTTTTTTCATTATTTCTGCTTCAGCCCTTCAAAGCAACACAAACCAGCGAACGTTTCCAACTGGGTTGTCAAACACAGACCCCGGCGGTCCATCTCCATGATCCTTTTGGGATGCCATGAAATCGAAACTCTCAACGTCAAATACTTTCATTAAATGCTACAGGAGTTACTTCGTCTCTCCCTTTGATTTACAGAGAACTCCAATATAACGACTCCCCACGCTAGTGCACGTTATTGCCAGGCTAAAATGGGATCTCACCCCTGTGGTAAACTGGTCACGTCTTTGAAATCAATTGAAAAGATTTCAGAGTAAAAGCATGATGACTATGACATCACCAAGAGCTGTCGGATCTGAACAGTTTGTAGCATGCAGAGGCAATTTCCCCTCGGTTTCATTGAGAAAAACTCTTCACTGTACACTTGAGCGTCGTGGTTGAATGTGGACTGATGTTGCTATGTTGAGTTGGTTGCGCTAAAGCACGACAAAAAGACGGTCTGGAGGACTCGCAATGGAACCTTTTTTCCAGCACGTTTAGCACAGTAACAACGCAGGAAACGAAGAAAACACAAGAACACAAGACGAGAAAAGGTAGATCCACCAATAAAAGATCAGTTTACGAAAATATCATAGATGCTTGTGCCACAACAGGGTCATAATGATCCAAGCTTGGGTTTATATGGCACTAAATATGTCAAATTGCTGACAGTAATTAACTGGAATCTGTTAAGTGTACCAAAAAATGTCTAAAATCACATCTACTAAAACAGTTGTAGACAGAGAGACAAAGATAGACAGTGAGAGATGGACCAATAGACAGGTGGGAAGACCATCGAATTGATCTTTGAGCTGAACATCTCATCACCCAGTAGTTCAAGCTAACAAATAAAAAACGAAGAAGCAACATTTCCTCTCTCATTATTGGACCGCAAACGCACCATTCCAGCTTGAGATGACAAAACAACAAAAAGCCTGGTTGCCGTGGGGACGGGAGATCTTCCCTTGGTTCCGACGACAGACGAACCATTTGCCACCGCTGCTCTCCTGTCCGTGGCTAAAAAGGCCGTGGAGCGACAGTCCATTGTTGTCCATCGCACCTACCAGTTTGTTCACTTTGCAACTGTCAATCAATCTGGGTTTTTTTCCCCAAGCCTAGCTTCCAATCGAGCAAAAAGCTATTTATAAACAGCAAAGAAAATGCTGTTTAGCACAAACGTGTAGCCTCAACTCCAGCTTATAAAGACCATTAAAAAGTCCATCCTGACTGCACATAGATATTCACTCTTCGAGTTTCTGAAGCAACGCTGTGTGAGGATTTGGGCACTTTCTACCGGATTATATCCTTGAATCTCGAAGTGTGAGGAGTGGCTTTTTTTGTGGCCTGCGGCGAATAAAAAGAACAATTTTCCATACCATTTCATTGGTCCCCTCCATCAGATGGAACCTTCCCCCGCTGTGACCTAATGGAGCACCTTCTTCTGCCGCTGCCGGACCCCCTCGTCGCTCGGGGTTCCCGACGCTCAGCCCTCCCCTCTCTCGCAGCAGCAGCCACCGGATTGTTATCGTCGCCATTTTCTGCTCGTCTGGCTCCATTTCTTTGAGCTGGGAGTTTTTTGTGTTTTTTTTGGGGGGGGGGTTATTTTGAGTCTTGTTGCCATTTGAGAGGGTCGCTCACCAGCCGCTCTCTGACCTTTAGCAAAGTGCTGGGATAAAAAAAAAAAAAACAACTTTCCTCTCTCCTCTCTGCGTTTCAGCGAGGGAACAGAATAGGAGCCGTGTCCTTTCAGTAGCACGGGGGGGGGGGGACGCTCTTCACAGCTGGGAGTCTCCAGCTCTCCTCCCGTCTTGCTCTGTCGGGTGGTTTCTGGCATGTCGTTTCAGAACTCATCGCTTTTCTTGACAGAAAGATCCCCCCGCCCCCCGCCCCCATATCGCTCGGTTTTGTTCTTTCAGCCCTGCTGCCAGCCTCCCATTTCTGCATCGGCCCACTTGAGATGGCGCTCAGGTGAAGCTCTTGGCCGTTCCACCTTCAGGGCCTCTGCTCTGAGTTTGAAGGGCCCCCTTTCATCTACCCGCAGAGGGCCCAATTTAAACAGAGTATCCTTGGAGACGGCGATGAGCGTAGTGAGAGACCTCACTTGACGAGTCGGCTACCTTGGAGTTTGACTTTTTAAGTTGTTGCTCTGTCCTTGACCAGACCTTGCTCTTCATGTCTTTCCCTCTTTGTTTTCTCTGGACACCCTTCGTTGTTCGAACGTTGGCGCTGGAAAAAAAACAAAACACTCAGCACACTTACACACAAGCTATTCTTTCGTTTCTCAGTGACTGATGAAACTTGATGTTTGAAACTTGCAATGGCGGTTTGCAAAGCAAACTTGTAGCCGGAGGGGTCACCGGTTCGAGTCTACAGACCGGTAGAAGGTTAAGGAGGGGGGGAAATTGAGGGCCACTGCCTGTCCTCGCGCCATCTCAATCTTCAGACCACGTGTGCAGTGGAAGAACACCTAATGGCCCAGACTCATCACTTCTAAAGGCTCCACTGCTGCTTCTTTTCCCTAAATCAGCTTCGGATGCCATCAGCTTTATTTTGGGCCAAATTCCATCTGAAATCAATCAGTGACATGTGTGTGAGACCGCCTGGACACTCCTCTCACCACATTGCTGCCCTCTGGCTGCAATGCTCCTAGAAAAAAAAAAAAAGCAATGCAAAAGTCCAGGATGCAGAGGAGGCCCGATTTCAACAATGCCAATGCAGTTACAATGGTGCGTTTACGGACAATGGCTTTGTGTTCTTGCCCACCCCTGCCATGCTTTCTCCTAGACACGCCTTGTCGCTTCATGTTTTATTTGGAAATTTAGGTCGCATGTTCTCCGGCTTTATGCAGCTCACCTGTGAGTTAACGGACTTTTCCTCTGCGAGTCCACTCCTTTCGTCATAACGTCTGTAACGTGCTTTCAATCTCTCCTTGTTGCCCCACGATACGCCTGAAGTAAAAACACAAAAAGTCTTGTATTTGACTACGTGGTTTTATAGAGCTGTACAACAAGATGTCATTCGTTTCAACGCCACACTTGTGTTTTCGAATCGGATTGTGAATATGAGGTCATAGGTGTAATGGAAGACACAGGAAATGTGCAGTTACTGGACGTGTGGAAGAAAGCGTCTTTACATGCACGTATGAGCCGATTTACGTCGAAATCTCAGACCCTGGGGCCCTCATGTCTGTGCTGACCACCATGTCACGGTCCCACCCCCACATGTGAAACATGCAAATGCAAACACGGGCGCCAAAGCTGAAGACAACGTAAGTCCTGGTACAAGCAACCGATCCGCACTCGGCCAACATGATGGTTTCCAAGTGCCAACTTGTGACCAATGAACAAACTCACCAACACTACAACGAGCACAACGGAGAGCAGACCCCTTTGTTGAACATGGAGGTGTATTTGGAATTGTAGCAGACTGCTTTGAAGTGTTGTGGTCCTGAGGTGTCTTTTATTTCCCCCTAGTGAGAATCTTTCATTGGTCCTCACAGCGACACGAATGTGTCTGAACCCTCAGTCGCCCTGAGACGAAGCAACAGAGCCTCCCTCCCTCTCCTCCCTCCATATTTATACTCTCTGGGCTAAATATCAATTTTGAATGACTCTAATTTAGCTGGGTCACCACTCAAGAGGTTACAGTACACATTGCGCTCACATACACACGCGCACTTTGCATTAATAGGCTCGAGTGACGACAGATATCTAATCTCGCCATTCTGTGTTGCATTAAAAAAAACCTAATTAACCCTTTTGTAACCCATAATGAATTATTTGCACGGACAAGATGGGGTTTCTTCTGTCTCCCTCGTACGCGAGCGCGCAAGGACATGTGCCGCGCGGCCTCTGAGCAGATCCAAACCACACATGCCGCGACCTTGTTGGGCAGGAAATTGAATTAATGCCGATCGCTGGAGCCGCGCGGCACAGCGCTATCTGTTAAATGGGGCGATCCAAATGAAGTGGTGAGCAAGAGATGGGACGGAGAGATTCAAACAGGTTCAAGAGGGCCCACATCTGGGTCAGAAGGGAGAGTCTATTTTAAAAGTCAGCCGGCAAAACCGCTGAGCTGGAGAGGCCTGGTTTTTAGGGTTAGAGCTGCCTTCGATTGCACTGAATTACCTTCAGGGTTCCTCCAATACCCACGTGGGGACCGACGGGGTGACAGTGACACCGAGGGGCACCCAGGACCACCCTTGGATGAATCGCCCCCGTCATAGGCGGGAGCAAACAATGCAACACTTTACAGAGGACGATGATTCCCGTGACCGCCCCCGCCTGCTGGATATATGACACGCAGCAGCAAACATGGGCGTCATGAGGAAAAAGACGTTTTTCCAAGCAAAGCGATAAAAACTGCGACTTGAATTTAAGAATTACATTTGTCAAAACCTTTAAATTAGAAATTTTCCAAACATCATTGCACAAAAAGTCATGAAATTTGTGTTTTATTGATTATTTCTTCGTTGGCGCAACTGTTTTTGTCAGCAGTTTGAAAGCCTACTTAAGGCATTTGTGGGATGAGCAATAGAGATGAACATGTGGACCATGACAACTTTGCCAAACGTTCTCCGCCATTGACCCTTGTTTACTTCTTTTCCCTGGTGCAGACGCACCCACTCCTGACCAAGACAAGGAAAAAAAGCAGAGCCGCACTTGCAAAGAAGCAGGAATGAGTCAGTGAACACTTGAGATCTGAACATGAGCGAGACGACGCTGTTGTCGTACATTTCCATGTCCTGTTCTGTGTGGAGGCAATCAGTGGAATGACACCAATAAAAAAACAAAGAGCTATGAACACTGAGGGGACACATGAAAGACCAAGAACATGAAATGCATGAAAAAACTAAGGACGCACAACAACAATCAGTCTATGAAAAGCAGCCATCAGATGAATCAAAGACCTGCACAAACAGTCAGTGGGAGTTTGAGCAGCTGCCTCAACCTGGACCCTCGCAATAAAGACGTCATCTGAGATGTAGTGTGTGAACACGTATAACAGGGAGGCCCCCGTGTGTTAATCAGACTCACACAAACTGGGGCTGGTGTGCAACATCGGGACTCGCAGCGAGATTATACAGAAGCAGGTCAGTGAGGAGGAAAAGTGAGAGAGAGAGAGAGAGAGAGAGAGAGAGAGAGAGTGTTGTGGAAACAGGAAGGTTCAGGCGGGTGTACAACCTCTGGGGTACGGACGAAAAGAGGCATGGGGAAGCTCTTGGCTGGCCTGAGGAAGGAGGGAAAGTGAGACGACGGAGGGGAGAAGGCAACAGAAACATAGATGAGCGAGGACAGTTTGGGTTGGGACACAGAGCGATGCGATGGATGGAGGAGACAGGACGGCCAACACGGGGACAATAAGGACAAAAGAAACACACTCAGTGGATCCGACACTGAAGCCGCCCCGAGTCTCAAACGTTCACGGCTGGTGGAACGATCCCCTGCTGCGACAGTATGGAGGCGGGAGCGTCCTCGCTGATCGGACCAACGCTCCGGTGCACAAATTCAGTGTGTCCCAGTGACAGACCCGCGCCTGGGACCACCGACACGACCGGATCAGGCGCGTCGGCGGGTCGCGCCGATTCTTTCAGGTCAACGCTGCTGCTCTGCGTCGTGCAACAGGTGTCCCCCGGGGCAGCTCCGCCCACGTCGCGCGTTCATTGGATCGGGTGCTCGGTGCAATACGTCAGCAGTGGTCGTTACTGCTCCAGACGTATATACAGGAAAAAGCCTGATTCAAGCAAAACAAAGAGGCTTTTGCGTCCAAAAATGCGACCAAAAAAGTGCCTTTTGGGTCGGCAACGCATCACTCATTCATGGGAAGTTGAAAAATAATTATTCCATTTCAGAGATGAGATTTTTTTTTTTTTTTTCACAAGGTGAAATAATTTCAAACCCCACAGAATTTACTGTGCGGCCCAAAGATTTTTCGCTTCAATCGTCAGCACTTTGAACGGTTCCTGCCATCAATACGTCCTCCATCTGATGCCATCAATAGGTCCGCGGTGAGCGCCGGAGGACCCCGTATCACTTCTTTTTGACTATTCACTTCTGCGGAAGACGGCTGTCCCCAAAAGAACCTCCCCACACGTGTTAAACAGAGAGAGAGAGAGAGAGAGAGGGAGACATGCTCACTCTCCATGAAGGCGAGGCTGATGTGTGCATACCTTTACATAATCACATCACACAGCCCAGCTGAGCCGTAGCCTCGGTGCTGCATCGATGAGAAACAATGGGGACGAAACGGAGGAAAGAGCCACGTGAGCAAAAACACGACGACCGGACACGGGCCGCATCAGCCGGGCGAGACGCCCCCCCAGCAGCCCCCCCCCCCTCTTCGCCCCCGGAGTCGCAAGAAAAGTGAGGACCGCAGGGCCGGACACGCTTGTCACCTGGCCGCAGCTCAAACAGCAGCTCCGTGTGTGTGTGTGTGTGTGTCTTTAAGGAAAAGGGACCAAAGGAAGGAGGATTGGGGATGGAACAGGGCCAGCGGTCAGTACGTGACCTTGTTCTGGTCCAAATAGATAGCTCTGTCACCTGCCGCCTCCGTGCGTGCTCACGTGCTTTGTGTGCGCGCACACACAAAGTCGCGTCTCACCGTGTCCTTGGGCCACCTCCTGCTTCTTCCCTCCCCTTTCCACCCAGCCCCCCCCACCCCCCCACCCACCCCTTCCAGGCCCTCCTGCTCAGGTGCGTGATTGAAAGCGTGCGCGAGGAAAAAGAAAAAAAAAGACAAAGTGAAAGTCGATGTGCTTTGCTCGATAACAGTCATCATGTGAGGTTGCCGAAGGCTCGGCTTGATGGAGAATTGATGCAATAAATGGCGGGAGGGACGCTTCCGTCGATCGGCTTAACGACGCGGCTCACGTGCGGCCGGCTCCCGGTGAAGCGCGGGGGGCGTCGGTCGGAGCGCAGCTGAGAGGTGTCGCTCGTCTCGGTGGGAAAAGGAGCGTCTGACACTTCAGTCCTTTTGTCACGTGAAACGGTCAGTGATTCGCCCTTTTTTGTGTATTCCTTCTATTGGTCAGAACATGACCACCGTAAAATAATGCGATACATGATCAAATAAGGTCCTAGACGTCTGTACGCAGAGCGCAGTGATGCTCCAAACGAGCAGAGAAGCGATACAGAGAAACATGTATGCAAACACAACAATCAAGGGGAATGCAAATGCTATTCCCACTGCCGGCTCCATCCAAGCACCAACCCCCCCTTTAACCCTTTTTGAGGCACCAAACGATGAAATTTCAGAGTCGGTAGCATCCCATCAACACTTCAGGCAGCATCAAAGAACAGCCATCTGTATAAAGTACAAAGCCATTTTTAATGACACAATCCATCATATTCAAACAGTTGAGTTTAACTACACCTCATATGTTAAAACCATCATCACTCCAAGATGGAACAAAACTAATGGGACAAACAAGACTTCTGTCAAATCGACAGACGTAAAGAGAACGTCAGGTCTCCGGATCTGTAAACCGCACTTGATTGTTGTGGCAATGTGACGTCCAACGGTGGCACCACTTCTTCCATCAATTGTATGAAAAATGTGCTCGAGTAAAAATAAAAATCAGCCAAGAAACAGAAGATGGGTTTATTTAGTAAGAGCATGACACAGACTCTTGGCTTTACCTAAACCATGGCAGATTAGAGCTCCGTTTGATTCCTCCCCTTACATCAAGGGTCCCTGGATGAACGTTTTTTTTCCCCTGCTGCCTGCCAAGGTCCCGCTTCCTAATCCCCCCCCCCTCCTCAAAGACGTAACCTCGCGTAACCTGTGAATGATCAACACGGCGCACGGTGGATATCAGCCTCCCGACAGCGGAGGCTGAATGGAGGCGAACGAGCCGCAGAAACCTCGAAGTCGCGCAGACG
>JAUESF010019789.1:15040-33566 GCA_032274765.1 Malacoctenus tetranemus | reverse complement strand
TCAGAAAAGTGCTTCAGAGTGTTGTTCAGCATGGGGGTGAGTAGAAAATGAAGGCACATCATTCTTTGGGTGTACTACTCTTTTAAGAACAAACAGCTTTCCCTCTCAATCATTGAACTGAACTGGAATAGTTCACAGATGAGAATGAAGCGGCCAACATCCTGATCAGGACAGTAAAGTCTGACAGTACTTTTACATTAGTACCCATGAGTACAATGTCTGGCAGTCAGTTCACCAGAGGATACAGCTGTGAAGTGCTGTGAATAACTGCATAGTGGAAGAAGAAATTGTTTTGCACAGGTGTGAATGACAAGTGACCAATAGTTACCATTCGAGCAATGAGCTGCGCAGCTTCAGTCTGCCCACTGACGGCCAACAGAGAGAGACCCAGGTCGAACACCACCAGCTTCTGCACGGCAGGGAAATACTGGTCACAGAGTCTGGTCTTCTCCACAAACACCAGCTGCAGGAAGCTGCTGCCGGCCTGCAAACAAGACAAACATCACTCATAGTAGACAGAACAGCACAGCAATAGTGAACAGCCTCTCTGTTTTCTGGCAAAGGTGTCATGTATTAGCTGGTGTAAATAGACAAACCGCAGATGCAAACATTCAGCTCTGCAGAAACACAGATCTGCAGTCAGTTTACAGTCTCAAGAAGTTTAATTTCCCCTCCAAAACTGTGCCTCTCACACCCCACAGATCATAGAGATGGATGATGGGGGGGTTCCATCCCTACATTTCTGTAGCGCAGCAGCTTCTCCTTGTAGCTGGTCGCAGATATGACGTCGCACTCGGACACGTACAGAACGGAGCTCCTCTCAGGCAGGTGAAAATCTGCGGCGCCCAGTTCACCGTCGAACAGGATCTGCACGCCTCCTCCTGCAGCACAAGGCGCTGTTAGGGAGGAGTTTCACCAGCACGGACATTGTGACACTCTAATTAGGACGGTCACTCCGTCGGAAACACACATGCAAAAAAGTAACGAGACAACAGTGACACTGACGGAAATGCAGGATACGAGGCATTTACCTCGGAGGTGTTGAACAAGAGCGGTATTTCGCCATTTCTCACGGCAAATAACATGACCGTAAGAAGGCACTACGTTCATCGCTCGGCTCTCCATCGTGCACCAAACTCCGTCCCGTAAGCAGTACTGCTCGCCCCTAGGCTCACCTGTTGGTGCAGTGACGCCTTTCAAACTTCAACGTTTTTTTCTGTCTTCGAGTGTCGACTGGTATGTCGCCTCCTGCAGGACGGGAGGGGTACCGTCCGGCGCCCGGTGGCGTGAGAAGGAAGTGCCCCGCCAACACTGTTTGCAGATAAACGCATCGCTGCTCCAAGTTCCGCATAAAAACGCCCCGAGAGCTCTCCTGTATAAAACGTTCAGGCTGCGGCTCCTCTTCACGGCGACTTCAATCACGGCCGACGACATCCATCCGATGGGCCGGGCGAATAGTGACGCAAGCACGTAAACAGGAAGTGTGAACGTAGTCGCACGTTGTGTTTCCCCACTCGTGAAAACACGCTGCTGCTGTGGCGAGAAAGAGTGGACAATACCAATGCCAGTGAGTTCATTACTCCCAGTGTGTTACTGTGAATACAGATCTATATTTGGTGTAAAAACTGAAGTGCTTTTGGTCATTGAAACTTGTTTAACGAGGTTTGTTTTTTAGCCACTACAGTATTAGCATTGCGCTGACTCCTCGCTGAATCCAATGATTCAGGCGTGCCCTAGTCTGGCATAGTTGCGGTATAAGTAAATAGCATGACACTAGTGCAACGAAGTAAAATGAAAATGGATCCTTCACTTCACAAAACTCCTAAAGTTCATATGAAACGGTGCTTGGTGTCACTCACTGCTGATTTGAATGGGACTCATTGAGGTCTAACATGTTAGGTCTATGGCTTTTTGAACTCGATTTATAATCCTCCCTGTCTGAAATGTGATTTAATGTACTTCAGTGTGTTTGGACGAATTCCTCACGCACATGTTACAAATGAAAAACCGTCTGTGTCCCGCTTGGTTTGCAGGAGGACTGTTTGCCAGGATGACAGCAGGCAGGTTGTGCTTCAGCAACATCGTTGCCCTGGCTCCGATGGTCCGGGTGGGCACTCTTCCCATGAGGCTCCTGGCTTTGGATTACGGAGCCGATGTGGTCTACTGCGAGGTGATGACCGTCACTGGGCTGCACGACGCCGCAGATGGCTCACCTGTCCATGTTGTCATGCTCGCCTGTATCTCTTGCAGGAGCTGATTGACTTGAAAATGGTCCAGTGTCAACGGGTGGTAAATGGTAGGAATCTCTTCTGCTCTCCTGATCACCGTGGAAACATGACGGATGTGAACATTTTCCTCACTCACTCTGAGATAACCTGGTGGCGCTCTCCGAGTGTTTGGTCAGAGGAGTGCCAGCGGCGAAACATTTCATTGCTCTCAGAGCTGAGCTGGTTGAGTCCCTCCATTTAGCTTCAACTGGTAAACACACACATTGATATTAGCCTCAATCATTAATCACATAATTGATCTTCTTTTATAACCCAACACAACCTCTTGGCCTTCCATACCTCACCAACTGGTTTATCTTGCTCTGTGGGCCTTGATGTGGCAGAGCAGCCCCAAATCATGTCTCTCCTTCAACTGCATTCACCCAGATGTGAGGTTGACGTTCATGGTTAAGTGTATTGTGTCCCAATTAAAAGAGTAACTTCTAAAACTCGGCAAGGGCTTTGATTCCAAGATGCCAAAACATGGGAGTCAGCAAACGTGTTTGTTTGGCTTTTGGGTGAAGAACCTTCCTCAGCGTTTCCTTTCTTCAGGGCCTTTGCACCACATCTGATATCTGACGATGGCTCGTTGTTGCGTGTGTTTCATCAGAGGTGCTTCAGACGGTGGATTTCGTTGCCCCGGACGACCGTGTGATGTTCAGGACCTGTGAGAGGGAGAAGGACAGAGTCGTCTTTCAGATGGTGAACATAGGCGACATCTGAGATGCAGCAACACAGCACCGTTCTCTCATTGCTCTGAGTTTGTAACAGCCTTCTTCTTCTTCTTCTTCTTCTTCTTCTTCTTCTTCTTCTTGGCTTTTGTAGGGAACTGCTGACCCAGACAGAGCTTTGGCCGTCGCCAGACTTGTGTGAGTCCACAGCTCTGATAGTTGTGTTACTTTGTGCAAGGAAACATGTTGTGATGACTGGACACAGACAAGGTTGGACTAGCTTTAACAAAAACACATGTGTGCCGTGGCAAGTACAGCGACACTGAGACGCCTTTGTGCCTCAACTTCCACAGTCTTACGCCAAATCGTTTATTCAAAAAGAAACGATTCACTCAACAGTTAAAAGCTCATGCTTAGGTCATGTATGGATGCAAGTTGTAAAATACTTCAAAGTGCACCTGTATGTTTTGCAGCTCGTTTAAATGACAGTGTGTCTGTCCAGTCAAATATTGAGTCATTGTAGTTTTTCTCAGAAGTAATCTGAACATCTCTACTTGTCTCCTTGTGAACCCAACATCAGCAGTGTGTGTCATCACCCACCAGTGAAAGTGTTGCCCTCCTCTCTTGTAGGAGCCGACACCACGTCACAGACTCCTTCTGGCTCCTTAATGAGAATACTCTCTTGCTCTTTGTTCATTACTTGAGCTGTCATGAAGCGAATGAGGATCTTGCTCAGTCGCAACATATGAGAGTGAGAGTCAACTGTCTGAAGAGTGTGTGTGTGGAGGCTCCTGTCAGAGTCAGCTGGTTTGACTGTGCTGTGTGGGGGTGCTTTACCACTGACAGTGACACAAAACCAACCCATCCTCAATGGAAACAATCTCACAGCACTTGGCACAGTCTCTTGGAAGCTGTTCCAAAGGACACCTGTTTTCAGGAACGACCATTGGCTCCACCACTAAGCTCCTTGTTGGCTGTGATTGATCCAAGGCAACACCTGTTATACAGCTGAAACTGTGACATCAAAAGATCCTAAAAATGGAGTTTTGTCACTTGTACAAAATCAATTCAGACTGAAAGCTTTGGGAGCACTGAAGTACTGCAGTGTGTCAGCTGCTTGTGTCTGAGGTCTTGCAGTTTTGGTCATGAACTACACTATATTACCAAAAGTATTTGCTCACCCATCCAAATGATCAGAATCAGGTGTCCTAATTACTTGGCCTGGCCACAGGTGTATTTAAGAGTCACATGGAAAGGTACATGAATATTAGGTGCCAGGTTTCAGTTATAGAGTCTTAATATGTGCTCCACACAGGACATCAACATCATGTAGTTTTACACAAACTTGAAAAATAATTTTAAACCAAGTTTGTAAACGGTTCCGTTTCTTTTGCTCCAAATGGTGAGCGCCTGGCTTCAGCAGCAACCACTGCCCTGTTAGACACTGAGCATGCTCCCTGGTGTGACTGTCTTATACAGGGAAAGAGACGTAGCTGCTATCGACGTGAACATGGGCTGTCCAAAGGAATATTCCACCAAGGTGAGTGAGCAGCCAGGCCACCAGCTGCTGAGTTGAGCCCCGCCACCCTCTGGCTGACCTGTGACCTCTGCTGTCCTGCAGGGTGGGATGGGGGCTGCTCTCCTCTCTGATCCAGACAAGATCGAAGCCGTGAGTCCTCCTCCAGAAGCGTCACGACTTGAATTTGAAGCATTCACAGGTTGTTCCATTCCAGCTATGCTCCTCATCGCTCGCTTTACACTCTGTGCCTGGTATCTGCTGTAGATCCTGAAGAAACTTGTGACAGGACTTTCTATCCCCGTGACCTGTAAAATCCGCATCCTCCCGACGGTACGTTCTGAAAGGTTTGCTTGGCCACTCATTGATTTATTTCATTTGTAGGCTCCTTTTTGGTGGCATTGAATACTTTATTATATTTCTTTGTTTTTCACAATAATCAAATTTGTCAAGATTGATAAAAATGTCGTGCAATCAAATATTACATTTCTTCAACAAGTTTGTAAGTTTTCTCCTTCGATCATCCTGTTGGCTGCATCAGACCCTCTGGGGGGGCCGGTTTGGCCCACAGTTTGCATGTTTGTCCGATGTAAAGTCCTTTTCTTACATTATCAAGAGCTAAGACTGAAAAGGAAACAAACCATGACAGCCACTGTCAGCTGCCTTGTTTTCACGTGTGTCCGAAACACGCTAAAGGGCACTTTGATGGCGAGCAAATACAACCTTTGCAAAGTGGACTTTCATCCATCTGTCTCACAGCTGTAGCTGCCATGGTGAGCTAACAAGATACACTAAGTGGCTAACAGTGCTCTCTTGACATGTTTCTGTACTTGCTGGCAGTAAGTGATTGCCAGTGTGCCAAAGTACAGATCACTCCTCCTGACCAACACACAGCAGTTAGGGACTGATTGGGGAGACATGAAGCTGGTGTGATGTGCTACCATGATTGTTTTGAGTACCATATTGTTCATATCATTATAGTATATTGCAACAGCAACACATGAAGCATTTTTAAAAGCCAGTGGGTTTGAAAATTCATTCAAATTATCTCATAGAATTTTACAAGACTTTGAAGTGGTACCTGTTTCCACAGCAGAGGATTCTGATACCTGAAAGCTTCTGCCTCTCATTCTACTTTCCAGCACTCTGAGAAGCCACTCAGTTT
The DNA here is from genome assembly GCA_032274765.1 of Malacoctenus tetranemus. NCBI lineage: Eukaryota > Metazoa > Chordata > Actinopteri > Blenniiformes > Labrisomidae > Malacoctenus > Malacoctenus tetranemus. The sequence goes on along the minus strand of JAUESF010019789.1, from coordinate 27,947 downwards.
CTAGAACCACGTATATTTTGTTTTTACTCGTGTAAGCATCAGGAGGAAGAGGATTAGGTGGAGGCTGAGGTTTCGGAGCATGTGTAGAGACAGAGTCAGACCCAGGAGCCGTAACGCAAACTGGTGTTGTTGGTTGGATTCAGCTGCAGGAAACGGTCAGCCTGGTACAGAAAATCGAAAGGACGGGCGTCGCCGCTGTCGCTGTACACGGCAGGTAAGTCGCTTCAATGCACCCACACTCTCATGGATACATCTCTGTTCAACACATTGCCTCAGCATTTACACACGGCAGCGTTTAGTTTGTGTCCTGTATCTGAAATGAAAACATTGGTGACTGTTCTGGTGTGTTTCTTCTTGATCATCGTTGTGAATGTGTTGCTCAGGTTTAAGGATGAGCGACCCAGACATCCTGTCCACTGCGATTACATCGAGGCAGTGGCACAGGCAGTTTCCATCCCCGTCATTGCCAAGTAAGAGTCAGACGAGGCAGAATACAGAGCATCAATCAAAGTTCCTGAGGGCATTCCGAACGTTGTTTTCTTGCTGTGGTGCATAAATAAGAAACTTGATTCTTGATTCTCATCATGCACAGTTTGAACCCACTAAGTAATGAGCGTGGTCATTTCACCCAGTCACTGTTGCATCGCTCTTGCAGTGGAGGCTCTCTGGATCTGGTGAAAGCCAACGCAGACATAGATACATTCAGACGGGCGAGTGGTGCCTCATCCGTCATGCTGGCTCGAGCCGCCATGTGGAATGCGTCCGTGTTCAGAAGCCAGGGACCTCTTCCTCTGGAGCAAGTCATGGAGGACTACCTCAAATATGTAAACTGCACCTTCACCATCACCACTGACTTGTGTGTGTCGGACAGAGGCTCCACACACACAACGATATTGCTCAGCTGAAAAATCACCGGGCCAATCGTCGTCCTCTAAGACCTCTCAAACATTCTGGGTAGCTGGTGGTGTCGCTGAGGTCCCATTTACATTGTCTGTGTTCTCGTAGATGATTAGAGCACCATCTTTCTTCTCTGTGCTGTGTTTGACAGGCAATCCAGTATGACAACAACGCTTTCAACACAAAGTACTGTCTGTGCCAGATGCTGAGGGACAAGGTGGAGTCTTCACAGGGAAAGCAGGTGCAGGCAGCTCAGACCACTGCTGAGATCAGGTAAAGGACCATCCGCACACAACACATCAATCGTTCCTGCCAGGCGCTGGTGTAACATCAAGAGGCGGGGGGGCTGCTTGCAGTGAGGCTTATGGGCTGCAGGAGTTCTACCAGAACACCCGGGAGCAGCAGCAGGCCCGAAGAGACACACTGCAGACGAGCAGCCAGCTGGACCGGCCGGTCATCGACGGAGATCTCATCACGATGGCGGTCAAGTTTGAACGGTGAGTTCACCACGCTCAGCATTACCAAGCAACAAGATGCTCATTTATAGTCTCTGCAACACATCTCACTGCAGTGAAAGGTTTGGTTGTGCATGAAATGTTTAATGTGAATCTGAATCACAAGTAGTGATGACCACAGTGCTAAGAGGTTCCAGCTGTTCGCCAAACCAGGGATAGTGTCTTTTTCCAGCTACACTGTGCCTGCTAAGGTTGTGTTATTATGCATGATGGCTGTGTTTTGTTAGTGACAAGCACCAAATAAGCAGACTGTTCTAAGGGGAAATGCAGACTTTACAGTTGATAGCATGATCAGCTTTGGCATCATGAGTCACATTTCACACAATTCACAAGAGAGATTCACAGTTATAAAGGCAGAAGGTTCCAGTGCATTCAAGTGTCCGGATGGGAGCAGAGGTCAGAGAGCTGTGCATGAAATGCGCCACCAAGAATCAGTTCACCATCAAGCAGCACCTCGATGCTTAACACATAGGAGCTACCCAGTTCAAGAAATCTTTAATATCCCCATCGGGACTTTTTTGTGCAGCCAGCAATGAGACATCACACGTCAATCACACAGGCAACAACAACAATACACAACAGAGAAGATACAAGACTGATCACTTTTTCAACAGGGAAAATAGCAGCAGCGACAAAAGAAAATTGATACCTGTTTGTCCTGCACTTTGGCATTTCATACCTGAGCCCCAGTGGAAGTAATTGGAACAAGTGGGCCAAGGGATGGGTCTGGTCATTGGTGATTAAACATGCCTTGGTTAATAACCTGGTTTGATGTAGGGCTGCCAACTTATTCAGGTTAGACCCTGCTTTTTTTTTTGCACAATCTAAAAATACCCTGCAGCCTGTTTTTTGTTTTCAGAGGTGAGGGAGCCGAACCAGCTAATAAAAGAAAAGGTTAAGAGAGACTCAATAAAACAAGGACAAAACATTTGCATGAAAGGACTGTTGACTTATTCACCATTACACAACTCTTCCTGGATGATGTCGATTTCATTTTAAATATCTGCCTGTCTGTCGACTGTGACAATCTGGTTGAATACAAACAGTATCTATTTGCATCAAATACTGTTAAGAAACTAATACTAATGAATAGGGGTGTGAATATTACAACAGCTGCATTTAAAGTGTTGACAGTCAGTGAAACAATATGAGGTAAACCTGGACAATTTATGATATTTTACAAAATCCCCCCCCCCCCGACATAATTTTATGGCCAAAAAGGAGGAAATGTCCGGGCAACAGAAGGCGTATCGTCGCCCTAACGTTGAGTCAACGTTAACTTTAGTCTCTTCAGAAAGTTGCCGTCTGGCTTTCTCCGTGGAAAAACTGACGTGACGATATGACATACCTTGGCTCAATCGTATGCATCATAGATCTGAAGCCTTCATTTTCCACAACGCTTTGGGGGCGAAGATCTCTCGAAATGAAACAGGCAATAGATTTATTTATCCTTTTTTCCAGCTCAGCGGGTTCAACTCATGTGTAGCGTATCGGACGCAAATTCACGTACCCGTTGGCTGAAATGACACACTATGGAGGCCGTTGCACGACAAACAGTACGTGCAGCGAGTAAGCGCGGATGTTTGAAAAAAGTAATTTAAAACAACGATGCTTGGTCATTTTTGATCAATTCAGAATCTTGATGAGCAAGATTCAAGATTCGAGACATGAATTGACTTTTTTCAGGCACCCCGAGTGATGAATTAATAAGACACGTTCACAGCCTTTCTTTGAAGGTAGCTGTGTTTCCTCACAGGAGACAGTATCCGCCTCAGGTCACTCCAAAGATGTTCCTGCTGGAGTGGAGTCGCAGGGAGAAGCTGGAGCAGCCACAATATGAGACGGTAAGAAAAGTTCCAGCACAGAGCTTGAAGGGCACGGAAGGCAGTCATTACTCTGCGCTCTGTCGAGACCTGTCTACACCCCAATGCCTCACTGTATGCAGGACAAGGTACCTAGCATGTGTCTGGGTTCTGAAGCAGTGCTGAAACCTCAAAGATCAACAGCTCCCAGCTCCCAAGTCAATGCTCTTCTTTACTCTTGAGTACTGTGCTTTCACAGGTGATGGGGCCCTCGCAGTTTAAAGCACTTTATTGTAATGTCCAAATTTAGTCCCGTTGGGCTAAACCAAGTTGAGGAGTCATGACACACCTCCATCATGGCATGACAGACTATACAGCTTTCACACCCAGTGGACAGGGGGGGCACCACGATGCTGCTTCTTTTCAACCTCCAGGCTGCCGGTTCCAGCCCCCATTTTCCCTTTTGCCGTGTGTTCAAGCAACACTGAGCCTCAAGTGCACCCAATATGGTGTAAGCATCTTCTGTGGCAGCCCTCACTCTTGGTACCTGAATCTGTGTGTGACTGTGTAAACACAAGGGGAATGTGGCTGATCCTTTGAATCACTCTGAGAGGATTGCATGTTTACCCTACGTACTGCGCAGCAGGTGCACTGCACTGCCTGAATGGTACAGGGCTGACTGAAGATGCTTGAACAGAAGCTACACATCTGCTCCAGTTAAGGGTCCTAAAACTGCCTTCACTATTTTGCATTATGTGATATCACCAGATCACACAGCCATATTCAGCATTGTCCAAAAAAAAAACAACCAATACAAAGTAGAAATTTTGCTTTAAATTATACAATAATAATACAGCATAGACAAACATAAAACTGAGCCAGTTTTCAAAATAAATGAGTAAAAGAAAATAAAAACCAAAATTGATAAACTCTCCACAACTACTGGACCCCTGTCTGATAATCATGTTGTGCAGGAAACGAAAATGGGCAGAAGGAAGCTTTGGTGTTCATCAGAGGAGGAGGTCGACTTGTTCCAATGAGCCAGTGTGTTTGTCTTGCTTTGTGTCTGTAGCTGCAGCGCTCCCAGGACCGAGCATTTCAATCCACTGTGACTGTCGCTGAGAAGAAGTACCGATCCTCACTCTGGTGAGTCTCGAACAAAGTGCACTCATCTGTTTGTGGGACGGGACTTTTTAAAATGGAGATGTCAAACTCAATTGAGTCTGTAAGCCGCATGCATCCGTGTGTGATGTTGCATGGGCCACGGCACTTAGTTTTATTTAAAAGGTCTCAGTGATGTCTAAAATCAGACACTTTATTTTCTTTTAACCATGGGTCGGACCGGACCCTGTGCCGGGTGAGTGGTGGCCAGCGGGACTTGTGTTTGACAGCCCTGCTTTGAAAAGGATTCCTGCCTGCCTGCTCCAGTCCAAGCAATAAGTAACGTCTTGGTTTCAGGGAGAAGTCCAAGAAGTTTGCTGAGCAAGCGGCTGCCATCGTCTGCCTGCGAGTTTTGGGTGTGCCGGAGGGTCGTATCGGCGAAGAAGACTCTGGACTGGTGTGCAAGAGGAAGAGGGAGGGGAGAGTCATTGACGCGACAGAGAAAGAGAGGAGCCCCAAACGACATATAGGCCACATCCCACAGGAAACGGAGACCTCAGAGCCTCCTCCGGCCACAAATGGGGAAATCAGGAACAAGCCACGCCCCTAATACCGAGTGTGAAGTCGAGAACACTTTGCTCTGCAGCTCAAAGAGCAGGATCAGATATGTGTCAAACAACTGGTAGTTTGTGCGACTCACTGAACAAATTCAGAGGAAAATGTTCAACCATTATGTTGTATTGGAGACATTCAATATCTTCTTTGTTGCACAACTGGCTGTTTACTTGCAGCTGCTTTCTTTTGCCTTTATATTCGTTCTGTTGTCCTTTCACCTGTGATTGATTGCAATATGTACACTTTTGTACACATCAGCCAATCAGCTTTTAGGTTTGCGACTGAGGTTTAAATGAACGGTGCCTTTAACGCCTTTGTTCCTTTTTTCAAGTGGCACAATGTGTGCATCTGTTTTTGATGTGTGATGCCGAGTCAAGCGACTGAACCTTTCGATCAGCGGGTTTCTGCTGCGATTGGTTAAAAGGTGCGATCAGTCCAGGAGTTCCCTGACCTGATGCCCAGCATGGGGAGGAGCACATCAAACGGAGCCTTCTTTCACCATCTCTAATGCTAGATGTGTTGCCTTCATCTCTCAAATGTGGTCTGATCTGTTCACTGAATAAATCCATCGCAAGGGTTCTGTGTGGTGAAGGGGCGTGTCCTCTGTGGTGTCCTGTAATAGACACCAGCCTGCCCAATTGTTTGCATTAGCTAAACTGAACAAAAGCTGTCTGTCAGTTCGGTATCTGCTATCCTGGGATTTTTTTGTTAAACAAAACAACAACTATTATGAGGTGTGTTTAATGTGGTACAGAATGTGTAGCACCTAGTTAATCACTCCGATTGTTTTTTTTTAGTGACTCATCCATGGATCAGTTCAAATTTCATGACCAAGCCCTGCAGCAAAAGAAGAGATTTTAGTTGTTTTGCAGGTTCAAGCTCAGTCTTGCTCTTTTGGTTCCTGGCTGTACCTGTGTTCACCTCTTTTTTTTCTTTTGATTTTATTTTATGGAGCTTTCAGGCTGAATAAGCCCTCCACTCTTGGAATGGAGATTCAGGACCAGTCGCCAGATCAGTGAGATGAGACTCACTTTTTGCATGACAGCACCAAGTCGCTCGGCTGTTTTTCCAGTGATTTTAACAAGATCAGTGTAAAGATCCAATAAAGTCGCTGCAGAGAAGTTCTGTCCTGTAATTGACATACATTCCTCGGTGTTTAATGAGCCTAGAAAAGTCCCGAATTGAACCTGAGAGGCGTGGACAGCTTCATTGACGTCATCAGAGGGCGGTCTCTTGTCGCCTTCAGGGCTGCTGGGAAACTGGAAACACCGCGAGATTTTGTGCTTGGCAAAATTTACAAATTGAAACACTTAAGTATAGTTGAAGGATCGTATCTATGCGATTGAGAGATTGCAACGTGATCCGATGTTGTGAAAGACAAAACGACAGATTTCAAGTGTGCAATCGCAAAAAAATACTCGAAAGCAACCGCATAAACCTTTCGTATGAATGTACATGAAATCGTTTACTGGTTTAAGTTCTCTAAAGGTTTTGCATGAATTGAAAGCAATTTTTTAAGCCTTAAGTTTTTCTTTTTCCAAGGTTTATTTTATCAATACAGTTGACTGTGGTAGTACTTCGTTGTGCCTGATGTTGGACAACTTGAAAATGTTTTATAGGGTTTATTTATTTATTACCCTGTGACGGGAGTAATCTGAAAGTTCCAGTTAACAGACAGACCCTGAAGGCAGCATAAGGATCAAGCTGTTGAAGAGTGAAACTCGCTGCAACTGAACACAAACATAGAAGACAGCGAGTCCACGCAATAACCGGACTCTGGCTGGTTGTCATTTCTCATAACGGAAGAAGTGGGTCGTCGAGGTGACCGTGCAGATGCTTTCGAGTAACTTCGGGGTCGTATTCGGTCGCCGCTCCGTTGGAGCTTCACTCTGAGCCGCAGTTGTGCTTCGAGTCGGGTGGCAAGGGAGTGAGACAGGTTCGCTGTGAGGAGGACAGACAGGCAGGCACACAGACAGTGGGCGGGCGGGCGGGCGGGCGGACTGACAGCTTGCTTTTTGGCGCTTCTCTCCGAGGACGTTCTCCGTGCGTTGTAGGTCAATGTCCACAGTAAGCTGCGCGGAGGAGCTGGACTTCAGACTTGTCTTTGAGGAGGACAGCAGGCACGCGGCAGCAGGTACGTGTCCCTGTGGTCGCGTTAACAGGAGCGCGGCTCGAGGGAGCGCGGGACGTTCCCCGCGGCGCACGCCACACGGTTGAAAATACTGAGTGACGTGCGCGCGCGCGCAGAAAGGGCAGGAAGCAGGTCCCTGCCTGAAGGGGCTATGATCGCCCCTATTCTTTCCTTTTCTCTCTCTCTCTCTCTTTTAAAATACGTATCATTTTCTCGTGTTCACCATTTAAAGTTGTTAAGAAATGACAATGTAAATTTTTTTTACAGTCAGGAAAACATGAAAGACCACAAGTTGCTTAACAAGCACACGAACACATGAAGTTTTTTCCACACTCAAGACAGCTAAAGTATTAGATTCTGTCCTGTTTTTTTGCAACATGAGGTCCCAGCTTTGCTTTATTTTTGAAAGTCCCTGCTTTGTTAGTGAATGTGTTTCTATTGATGCGTTGCTTCATGATGATATTTTTCAGAATCAAAGACAGAACAGAGGCCCACCACCTTTCTCAGGTGTTTAAGGGACATATGCTGCTGTCCACATGCTTTTTCTTTAGTCCACACTGGAAAACACACTGGAAAACTGGAGCTTATATGATTAATAGTAGATGACACACACAAGTCACTTTGACCTCTCCACATGGAGTGGTTGTGGTTTTTTAATATCATTCGTGGAGGATGTCAGATGCTGTCCAATGATGTTACTGTCAGTATTGCAACATGTCGATACATCAGAACTCTTTGTATAATTCCCGATTTGAAAGACCATGTAGGCGCTGTCACTGTGACACACTGGCCCTGGAAGTTCAGTTTGAGTACATATAAAAATTGTAAGCAGACACACACTGTGTCATGTGACACTTCCAAGCTGTCTGCTGGTGAATTCAGGTGAATTTTCAGTGTGGATCAGCAGATGAAGAGGAGGCTAAAGTGACATTATGGCTAAAACTTTCAACACTGAAAATATGTTTCTCAAACTGGATTTGGGGTTCTTTATCAAATATTTGTAGAGAAGTCGTTTGATGTCCAGAGGTTCTTTGCTGAAAGGAAATTACTAAAATTTTGAATAAGTTGGTCACTCACGCAATCGCTTGGCTGTTGAAACTTTAGGCTGTTGGAAGGTGGAGCAAAATCCTCATCAGTGTTTCGTTTGGGTTCAAGCAAGTAAACAAGCTCAAATTCTCATGAGAGAGTTTACGTATTGTGTTGATGGGACTGGACTTTAGTTTGCGCGCATCTGTGGTTGTTCAGTGTTAAGGTCTGATTTGGAAAAAGCCCCAAAAAGAATTGTGCTGATCCCAGTTGTATCCCCCCGTAGTATAACGATACTAATAATACCTGTGGTACAAAAATACAATATATGCAGTGCATATCCATATGCAGTGTTTACCTGTTTCTACGTCAGGCATGTTCAATGTCCAGTCTTTGAGGGCTCCCTTCCTCAAGGTTCATGTCCACAGGTCCAGTCGGTTTTCGCATCTAAAGACCACATCCTGCCAATTGTCTTTGTGATGCTCGCAGTGCTGCATTCTGGGTGCGATACGGTCTGGCCTGCCGGATCTCACAGCATCATATTTGCAAAAAAGGACAATCCAAACTCTTTCATGCTAAGTAGATGCGGCGACTGGAGGTCGGCCTCTTTGCAAAATCTTTGGTACATTGTCTTAGCCAGCTGCGAACAGCTGAAATGAGGACAGATTCTGCACTTTACAAAGCTTATCTCCTACCCCCCCCCCCAATGATGTCGGAAAAAATCTTCGTGCTGAACTATTTTTGTGACAAAAGAGAAAGCTGGAGTCCATCTTGGTCCGGTTTGAGGAGTGGGACTAGACGGCCCTCTGGTCGATGCTATTGTCCAACTGAGTGTAAGCAGGATTCCTGTCCTGTGCAAAGGGGCTGCCGTCTAAAGGACTGCCTCCTGCTATATGGACCACCTCGTGAACCTCATGAGTATGGCCACTATGCACCCGGTTTTCAGATATTGTTGCAGGCTTCAGCCTGTTGTCATTCACTTTTACCAGAGATTTGAAGCTCAAAACCGTGTAAGACCATGTGTGAAATGAAGCGTGCTCCATTGAGTGTTACCACAGTGTCATTTGCATGATAACATGGTCAGGCACCTCCAGAACTGGAATGGTAATGGGCTAGTTAATGAGTTTATTAAGACCAATGATAAGGGAAGTACCTTTTTTTTTTAGAAGAAAATTGGCCAAATTCTTGATCAGAATCACTCCACACCTCCAAACACACGTATTTGAGGATATTTCACCCGCCAAATTATGGCAGAACACACCATTAAAGACCCACTATGGAACTTTGCAGATTTTTGCTCTCTACCGCCCCCTAAAGTCCTAGGATGGTACAATGCTGTCGTAAGACCAAACATTCATCAGTACACGTGTCAGTGGCGCTTTGCGAGTTTACGTCGTTGCCCAAACTTCAATGATGCTCATACACCTGATGAGCACATAAAAAACTACAATGTCCAGCAACAGCTGCATTGAGCCACAATAACGCGGACGTGTCGGCCAAACCATGCCAAGAGCCCTTTTGACCACAACACCTTTGATACGGGTGGATTTCATTACGTGAGAGCAAACACTATCACACAAAGCAATGTGGCTAATAGTATTTTGTTCACCGATCCAACAGCAACAAGGCTAATTCTGCATCCGTCTTGCACCCCGTTCTTTCTCTCACGTCTCTGGTTCGGCGTTCACTCGCTGGACTCTCGTCTTGTCTCTTGCTCTATTGCTTCGTTTTTCTTGCTTGCTCCGACAATATTTTCTTAGGTTTCGCCATTGTGCACAGCGTTCGGTTCTCGCCGCAGCCAGGTGTGTTTATATGCGGTTGTTAGTATGTGACATAAGTGCTGTAAAGCAAAACGCAGACACAAAGTAAGGTCGTGTCGTGGTGACTCAAAGTTACAGAGTGCAGTTGCTGAGCTCCGAGACGCCGCTGGGTAGTGACGGCTAGAAAAATGTGCTTAATGGATGTTGGTGTGCCATCCAAACGAGTCAGAAAAGCATATTTTTAAGGTCTGAAAGTTACGTAGTGTGACTTTAATAAACTTAATGAGTTTGAGAGTCTGCATTGTTATTTACATTTGTCTTCATACTGTTTTCATTGTGCCATTACCAGTGACATCACACAATGTATACCTTTAACTAACATCAACAAATCTTATTTTAGGCAAAGCAGTACAATATATTCTCAAATTACCAAAACTTTGATACTTCTCAGTAGTCGGAAGGTACCAAATCTGTTGGTATCGCTGCCATCTGCTTGTAAGTGTTCGCCCTTACTCCTGTCTTGCATTTGCTACTTCAACTGAAATGCAAAGGTCACCATGGACTAATAAGGTGAACAAGTTTCTTGTCATTTGTAACGCTGTCCTGACCTCGTCTTGTGGGCTGGATTTGGCCAACAGGCTGCATGTTTGACACCACTCCTGTACAGACACTCAGTACTTAAACACATGATCAAAGAAAAGTGAATTGAGACTTTTTCAGAATTTTCATCCATCCATCCAAAACTTCAGAACTTCACCACACATTTGTTTTGAATGTGATTTAGGGGTGGCTGTGGCAGAGCAGGTCAGCCAATGATCGAAGGATCGGCGGTTCGAATCCCGATCCCCCTGCCATATGTCATTGGGCAAGACACTTAACCCTCCTTGCCTCCAGTGGGGCACTACTGGTGTATGAATGAGTGTCAATGTTCCGGTGGTGGTTGGAGGAGCTGTCGGCGCAAAATGGCAGCCACGCTTCCGTCAGTGTGCCCCAGGGCAGCTGTGGCTACATGTGTTGCTTACCATCACCAAGTATGAATGAGGAGTGAAAGAATAATGGACCTACTGTGAGCGCTTTGGGTGCCTAGAAAAGCGCGATATAAAATCTAATCCATTATTATTCTTAATTTGAGGCAACAAATACAGCCAGCTTCTTTTCTCAAAAGAAACTGCTGGGTTCATGGCATTAAGCCTTAGCAGTGTGACAGTTTGGGTGTTTTTGGCCTGGCTAACTCGTCCCTATTAAGGTCCCGGCCTAATCCTCGACTCCTATCTCATTTGAGGGATTGTCTTTGCCAGCTGCAGATGCTTTTTAAGCTGGTTTCCTCCCTCTCCTCTACCTGCAGGCTAGGGCCTCTCAGGTGCCAAGCTGGCCTCAAACTGAAGGACCACTCGTCTGTTAGCGTTTTTTCTGAACAGTCTTATTCTCATTGAATTTAAGTCTGTTATTGCAGCAGGTTATCTATGTAAAGGTGGGTTCCTGTTGGTTCCTGTGGGCACCTTAAGGAACCAATTGTCCAAGATCGGATTTGGTGAAGGCAGGTACAGCAAGAGACACGTTGGCCCATCCATGATGGGGAGTCACGATGTCACCTCTCCGACACATCAACATCCCACTGACCATTCAGGGACACGTTGACCTCCTGTGTGTGTGTGTATTTGGACTTTGGAAGGAAACAGACTGTATCTGTCGAAAATCTATATGCTGATACAACATGCAGACTCCACACAGAGAAGCCCCACCCAGGCATGAAGCCAGGAACTCCTCATGCTGAGACCAGAGTGCTAACCACTCAACAACATGCAGTTTTGAAATGAGCAGCAGAACCACTCACCAGCATGCAGTTTTGAATTGAGCAGCAGAGCTTAGTATGTGGGTTGCACCCATGAAAAGTGAGCAAAAACTTCTCTGCCAATACTGAGGCTCCTCTTTGTTCACTTTATGCATTGTTTCTTCCCACTTCATCTTTGAAATTGCAGGACGACTCTTTTTTAACCAACCTGAGATATCCAGTGACTAGTTTTTTATCAGCCACTTCCTATCAGCACAACTACCGAGGTTTGTTGCTCGGAGGAAGCCAGTAGCACAGTTATCACATGACGTTCTATGTCCTGGTTTTGCAAGCCCAGACAGACACAGACGTTTCTGTGAGGTTGAAGACCAGATTTTTCAGTCGCTTAACCGTAGAATTGTTCTGCTCTTGTGTGTAGCTCCAGGCTTATCATATATTTTGATGCCAAAGGAAAAATAGCAGCTGCTGTCAGCACTTAACGCTGATTTTGCCAAAAGTCCCATTACTGTCCAAAGGGCATATATCAGCCGATACCGACTCTTAACCCACGTATATTATATATCCAGGCTCAGGACTGAATTATGTCCATTTGTGGACAGTTTACTGAAAGCCTGTCATCCTTTTCCAGTCTGATGTCCAACAGTTTTGGGGGGGGTCTTTGTTCGATGTTATTTACACACACATCATGCTCAAAACTTGTCCCCTGCACCCTATGTGCTTGTAGCTCTGTGCACACTCTGGCTATCTCCTGGCAGATTTTACTTCCGGATTTTTTTAAAAGCTCTGTGGTGCTCAGCTAGTGGGGGGTAAAACCTCTTCTCTCTGTGTGTCTGCCCCGAGGTGCAAACTATTGCATCACGTCTGATTTGTTTCTATCAAACACAACAGTGAGACTGAACTGTACAGGAGCAGCATTGGAGCCTTTAAAACAGGTCACACATAATTTCATGCCTCCTTTGCATACGTGTGTCTGTGCGCACGTGTGTGTGTGCAGGCGTGCGTGTGTGTGTGTAAGGGGTGTATGGTTGTGAATTGTGGTCAGGTGTGTGTTCAGCTGTGGAAGTGAATTTACTGCAATGTTGTGGGTTTGCAGTGACTATAATTAGTGCAGTTCATGTCAAGTGACCTGCTGCTGTGGGAGTGCCCGGAAGCAAAGTGTTGACAGTAAACAAACAGCAGTTAGCAAGATGAAAATCAGTGTCAGGGCATTAACTGCATGACACTAAAGTAAAGTTTTGCAAAGGTACTTTTGCTGAATACTCCTCCCA
>JAUESF010019789.1:0-14940 GCA_032274765.1 Malacoctenus tetranemus | reverse complement strand
AAATCAGTGTCAGGGCATTAACTGCATGACACTAAAGTAAAGTTTTGCAAAGGTACTTTTGCTGAATACTCCTCCCAATCTTTTCATCAACACGCTTCTTTAGGAAAGTTGTGTTAATATCAATACATTTGATAATAGGAGGTTAATTTTTGAAAGTAGACGATTCTGTTTGTCGTGGCTTTAGAGTGACATTGCGCGTGTCGCCACTCGGGGGTCTGTAGCCGTCCTCCATCTGGTGCATGCTTAGAAGTTGCGTGCTCTGCGGTGCATTCAGGTGCAATCTCAGGTAGAATAAACGGACTGGGCTGCAAAAAGCAGCGAAAAGTCATGTTCACGAGTTACATTTTAGTGTATTTACACTGAGTAATTTTATTCATATGAAAAAGCTTGATAATAGAGAGACACCACATATTCATGACTTTGTCTGAATAACCTGAAAATGAAAAAGTGCCTTGTTTGTTTATTTATTTATTTTTTAATTAAAGCTATGTGTCTGTAATACTGGACAAAGGAGCCGCTGAGCTGAAAAGGTTGGGAACACAGTCAAATATTCAAACATATGAATGTAAAGTGGGAGAACTACAAACATTTTTAGTGACACAAAGTATTTTTCTCTCATGCTTCTTTCAAAGCACATCAGTCCTCAGAGTGCTCCTTTTTTTATTCAACTTAAAGAGTAACTAAACCCCACAACCACTGTTAAAGGCATTGTTGATTGATTTCAGTCCAGTTCTTGTCATTTTATTCAAAGTATTTCAAGTTGGCCTTTTGTGTGGTAAAAAAAAACATAGGAGTAACAGCAGGTTGAAATGTGGTAATTCCACTTGAATTTTGCTGTTTGCTGGTTTTGAGGCAGGTGACGTTTTGGATGCAGGTGACATCCCTCCATCTCTGCAGCACTGGTGTTGATCCAAAAAGTGATTGCCAGCATCTAAATCTGCCTCAGAAGCATCAAATCGCTCGCTTGTCCATTGGGCCTGTGAGCAGCCTCGCTGGCTGTAAATGCATCGGCCCACATAGGCAAGATAATATAGACACATTTTAGTGAAGGTTTGCTTTTTAAACAGGTAAAAAAAAAAGCTACCTCTCTGCCAGAACCTGATTATGACGCTGTACATTGTGATTGCTTCGGAGTGAGCAGGCTCACAGGAATAACAGCGCTGTTGTGTGCTACGCTTTGTCAAGGTTGTGGACAATATAAGCCAGCTTAAAAGTAGCTGAAGGATTTCATGAATCAGTCAAAATACAGATGTAACATTACTATTGTTTATATACGTTATTCAGAGAATCACTTGTTCTCCAGGCTCTTATGCCTCCATTGTTGTCAGACGGACTACTATGTAGCCAAGTTGAGTGCAGGTGGACACAGACTGGCTCGGAGTCATTTAATGCCTGCTGCCACGAAGTGACCAAGTAACCAAGACCAGTGTTATGATCCATGGATCATTATTCTACAACTCAACAGACAAAACTTACATGGAGGGCCAAGTGAATGCAGCAGTGAAGCTCCACCACTGTGACTGTCTGTTCAGATAGTCGGTGGTTGGACAGTTTCCATGTAGACATGCCCTGATGGCTGTATATGGGCGAGAACTTCTGCTTCTCAATTGATCAAATCTGACTAACGGTCTCGTAAGCATGATGGACCTTTGAAGCTGACATTACTAATTGCCCGGCGCAGATGCACAGACAGCTTGTCTGAGTGCTCCAGTCAGCTTGCAAGACACTTATTGCATCACTGATACTACTCCCTTATACTCCAGACTGTGTCGATGTTCAACTTGACACTCGCGCTGTCGTTGAGCCATAGCTCTGTAGAACAAGCACAAGACAGACAGAGTGATGGGCATTGGTCCTTCCTTTTAATGCATTCCTTTTTTCTTAGATGCTGTAGATTTTTTTTGGGGGGGGGGGTCCCCAAGCATTTTCCTGTGAGGGCCACGTAACTTTTCCCTTATCTGATGGGGGCCAGGGTCAGTTTGTAACAGAAAAAGTGTGACGATTGCAGGGGTGCCTAAATGTAAAAATGTAGTGTTTTCCAGAAAGCCACACAAAAGCAAACATAAATTACCCTTTCCAGGACCTTCACAGAGTTGGTACAGATTGTATTCTTTGAAAACCACCACCGCCTCTTGACAGATGAGAGAAACAGCCTTTTCTTTGTATTGACCAAAAAAATAATAGTTTGACCAATGCAGGTTAAATACCCTGCATTCTGAATCAGTTTTTCTCTTACCTAACCTTTTTGACATTATTCCGGTCTATTTGACAGGGGTTAGTCTTCAATTTGCGTGGCCAAACTGGGGAAAAAAATCACAATATGTCTCTGGTATTGTTCAGGTGGCCGGGCCAAATGTGGAGGCAGGCTGCGTCTGGCCCGCGGGCCTTAGTTTGGGGACCACTGCTCTTAACACAAACTCATCACCTGGGGCGGACCTTTGCAGGACTCCCAGGCCAGCACCTGCAACCTCCTCTGTTAGTGTGAACTACTCCCACAAATCAGAGGAGGTAAAGGTGCTCAGAACAGACATGACATGGCAAAGATGCCCCTCCTCAGCCACAGTAGCTCAGTTGGTAGAACAAGCCACCCACAGATCAGATGGGTAGCTGGATTGAATCCTGCTTCCAGCTGGTTAGAACCTCTAATCCGCTGTTGTGTCTTGGGGAAAGGCCCTTCACCCACCTTGCCTGTTAGTGGTGGTGAAAGAGGTGGTCACAGAGGTGGTCACAGGGCAGCTATGTCAACACCAATGTTTGAATGTGTGAGATTGTTTGGATAGTGCATCTACAGGAAAGCATCTTTGAGTCTTCAAAAAGCACTCTACAAGTAAAGTGCATCATCATTATTATTATCATGAAGGGCTCTCAGGCTGCAGCATCTCCTGTTGGCCAATCAGCAAAACACACCAATCGATGCATCAGCCGTCCTATTTCCCACCTTCAATCCCCCTGCTGCCTCCATACCAACAGTAATGGCATTCACAGCCCCTCCATGTTTCCCCCACACAGCCAGCCCATCTCTGGCTCTCTTTTTTGGCAGGAGCGAAGTGAAATTCTTCTCCCTTACTTTTCATTCTAAGCATGCGACTGCTACATGAAGTCCATGTGTGAAGTCCACTTACCTGACATCATCGTGTACTATCAACAAACTAGTGGATGAACATTGTGCATCATCCAGCAGTCAGTCCCCCAAATTTTTCCTGAACAAGACTCGCTGTGGTTTGTTTCTCTCACAGCATACAGGCAGACCTCACAATCATTACAGTAGCAGCAAAACTAAACTACAGTGCAAAACAAGCGCTTCAGGTCTTGGATTGGAAAAAACCTGGGTTTTAGTACTGTGTGAACGAGGCCTTAGACACCGATGCTGTCAGAAGAGTGCCTCCTAATAAAGTCTCTCCTGTGACCTAACATTGTACTACAAGTACAGATGTTCAAGACAATGTAAAATAAACACTAATTGGACATTTTGGAGTCCAATCAGTAAAAGTAAAATGCAACCCAGCGGTGGGTACTGTTCCATGCATGACATTTCGAATCTACGATTTGATATTGAAGCAACCTTAGCAAAAACTAAGATTTATACAAACCATTTGTTACTATTCCAGTATGTTTATTTTCCATCTAAATATTCAGATGGTGTTTATCACTGAGCCACTTTCTCTTCTTCTGGACAAGTTGTTTGGTACATGAAACGCAAAGTGGATTCCTTATCTTTGATTAAAAAAAAGCATTCTCTTTCAAACCAGTGGGGTTATTTGCATCTGTCAGGTGTATTTAAAGGAGAACTGTGTGTTGGTTTTTTATCTTGCTGCATCCCCACACCTCAACACATGGAGGTGATTGTTTGGTGAACTGTTGTGATGCTCACACATCATGAAAACACATGCGTGTTTGCATTGCAAATCATCATGGCCCATGCTTTTCACCCAACAGGTCGAGATGTCGATGTGAGGACGCCTCCCTCCTCCACTCACACTCTGGCTGGCCAGCCCTTTAGCCAGCAGGGGCAGGACCATCCCTCATACGTCCTTGCCGCCAACAACCAACATGCCGGTCCCCAACCGCAAGGGAATGCCAGAACCTTTGACTGCCCCAGCATTGAGATTACGTCCATTGCACCTAATTACCATGTGGAGGCCGACATTAGTCAGGAAGTTCTGGCAGCGGGTGGGGCAGAGGGAGGCTATCCGGAAGCCTCCTGGTCCAGAGACCAGCTCTACTTACCTTTGGACCCCTGCTACAGGGACCCCGCCCTTTGCCCGAGCCCCTGCAGCAGCCTGTCCTCCAGAAGCTGGATGTCTGATCTCTCTTCCTGCGAGTCCTTCTCTCACGTTTACGATGACTTGGATGGAGAGCTGCGTAACGCCGCCTGTCTGGCTCTTGGCTCCCCTATCTGTTCCCCTGTCGGGTCCCCTGGCTGCGGCGGTGGAGCCTTCGGGGTGGAGCTTTGGCAACAGAAGTACCAGCATCCATCAGCTTACAGCCCAGCACTGTCACCCTACCAGTCACCCCGCCAGTCCCCCTGCCACTCCCCTCGCACCAGCATCACAGAGGACAACTGGCTGAACCGACGGCCTACTTCAAGGTAGATTTCAGCATGGTGTTTGAAAAACAACCTGTCCTTGTTATTGTCCTTGGCGGACTGACGAGCTTTCCTTTGACTTCTTGGAAACGAAATCTGCTTGTTCTAGAAATGTTTGATTTCTTTCCTATGTCCTTCAACCATCACAGATCTCTCCGGAAATGCGTGGATAATGCATTTTGTTCTCTGCTTTGTGTTGTTACTATAAATGTGGTAATTTACAGAATAAAGTAAATCTTTGTCATCTCTGAAGCTACATTCCTGCTGTGGCTTCTTAATTCTAAACATGTGAAGCTGGAGGTTAGTGGTAGAACATTTAGCAAGATGGGCAAATTACTTTAACCTTTTTCTGTGGTCATCTTGTTCCATCTTTTTAGTGTTTCACCAAAATGTTGGAAAAAAAACAGGATTTATTCAATGTTTACAAACACTTTTCTAGATGATTGAATTGAAAAAATGTCACCACCTGGATTTAACTCAGCCTTCCATTGGATGATTACTGCATGAATGGTGACGTTTCAGCTTGCAGTCATTTATTTAAAGGCACAGTCCGACGCTGTTCCTCGTTTCTGTTCACAAACCCTGTTCAAACTGAGAGCCCCTCCCCTCAGGCTAATCAGTGCCCGTCCCGTCTCTTCCAGCACAGCCAGTACACAGGCACTTGGTCAACACCGGCATTATTGCATTCACAGTTATTAGGCACGAATACAGAGAGACTGCTTACAATGCACGATAATGCTGTTGTCTGCTGGCAGCCGAACTTACTAACAAATACCCTACTTCGTTTGCAGCTTAGCATGCCGCTAAATTAGCAGGCTATCAGTAATGCTGTTTGCACATACCTGTCCAAGAGTAAGCAGGCCAAATCCACATCGCTCTTCAGCCCAAGCCTCTCCTTCAACGCTGGGAAGCGAGTGAAAGCAATACCAGTGTTGCCTCTAGTTTTCCAGCGTGCACTATCTAAACATTTCTTTGCTGCAGAGTATTTCCTTTCCTTTGCAGCCTCTGCCATTTTTTCAAAAGTTTCAGTGACTGACATCTCCCAGTCATGACATTGCCCACAGAGCGTCGCGCCCATAGCTCCGTCATTGGCTGGAGACAATAACACAATCTCCACCAAGAAACGGCCCTAATAAGGTAGTCAAAAGAGAAAGATGAAAATAGAGGGAGGGGGAGTTGCAAAAAACGTCTCTACCACTCGAGAGTAGAGACCCAAGGCTACAGATTGAGCTGGTTTTCACCTTTTTAAATGTATTGTTTATTTTCGGGAGGGGGAACGTCGGACTGCGCCTTTAACTCTGACTTGTGCAGTGAGCAGCTTCTCGTGTTTCAAACAACTGTGTAGGAAAAAAACCTGTCCTGTAGTTGTAGAAAAGATGGTGGCACGCATCAAGCAAAGAAAACGTTGAAGGAGTTTTCTGAAGCTAGTACATTTGAGCTGAGAGGGTAATGAAAAGGCAAAAAGAACTGAGGAGCGAGATTAGACTCTTGAGCAATGGACAAAGGTCATGTGGTCTGGTGAGTCCAGAGTGACCCTGTTGATGAGTGAATCAACCATCACGCTCAGTGACTACTGGACAAGAATGTGGGGGTGATGCTGTGGTCTGGAGTTGCTCCAGTTCATTTCCACACATGAATATCAGCCCATAGTCCAGGGCTGAACCCTGCTGAGGATCATTTGGATGCATTGGAGAAGAGTTCATGCTGTAGTTCAACTCTCCAATTATCAATGCAAGATATTGGTGAAAAGCTAATGCAGCTCTGACAAGAAATAAATGTTGTGACATTGCAGGAACTCATTGAAATGATAAAATAGGTTATGTGTGCTGAAATCTAAGCTCAAGGTGCTCCTTTGAAATATTGAAGTGTATGACAAGAACAACAGTTAAGTGTCGTTAATGGACAGTTTCAATGTGGCTGTTGTTTTTTTGCTCTTATGTGAGGTGTTTTGCCAACTATGTTTCTCAGGCCGTCGTCTCGACCGACCTCTCCGTGTGGAAAGAGACGACACTCCGGTGCCGACCCCCACGCCCGCTCACCCTCCCCTCACCATACACCGAGTCCGACTCCGGGTGCTTCCCCACGAGGCAGTGTGACGGATGACACCTGGGTGGGAAGCCCGGGCGGTGCCCTCGGAGCCCTCCTGTCCGGGTACCAGGAGCTGGACATTCCCTCTAAGACCAGGAGAACCTCGGGAAGCCAGCTGGGCCTCCTGGTTGGTCAAGCAGACCCTTCTTTGGAGCCTTTCCTGGACTCCCCTTTAGAGGAGGGGCAGGACCAGGATGGCCTGGCTGACCTCTTCATACAGGTGCCCTCCCACTTCAGCTGGAGCAAACCCAAACCTGGAAGCACTCCTCTGTTCAGGTTGGATTCATCACCAGCACATTGACTTTGTTTTACAGTTGTAAAACTGATTTCCTCTTGCAATCCCCTTGCAATGAGATAAAAGGAAGAGAGTCAATCAATAGAGATTTTCTTGTGAACACTCCATAGACTTCAATTCCTCTCCGATCCTTTTGATATTTCACATGGTACTTAGAGGACGACGCTCATTGCTTTTGGGTGTGTGTTGCTGATTTTTGTGAATGATGTGTGTATGAAGGAGCTTTCAGCACTGACTCTGCAGTAAAATACTTGGAGCCAAAATCTATTTTGTAAATTCTCGTTGATGTTTATGTCTGTTGGTTGTCATACTGACATTCAAACGTTGCTGTCTCCAGCATGTCATCACCTCCCCCACTTGACTGGCCTCTCCCAAACCAGCACGAGCAGTGCGAGTTAAAGCTGGAGGTCCAGCCCAAGTCGTACCACCGGGCGCACTACGAGACCGAGGGCAGTCGAGGATCCATCAAGGCAGCTAGTGGAGGCCATCCTCTCATCAGAGTGAGTCATTGCTGGCGATTATGTCACATTTGGGTGAACTGATGCTTTCACCTTTGTGATGATCAGATCCATTTTCAGGTTTCTCTTGTAAAACAAGAGATCTTGATGTCCTACAAGTGTACCTTTCTCTTGGAAAGACTGGATCAAATGAAAGTCTCAGTTCACTCACTGTGAGGTCAAATCCCCCCCACCCCCCCCACTCGTCTATGAACAAAAGAAAAACCCAACCCAACATTGCTCTGAATGGTGGGTAAGCATCCTGTACATCACCTTTACTACGACTAGCTGAGGTGTGAGTGAGTAACGCCTAATGTAAAAAAAAAAATGCCGGTTAACGTGGTTTGATAATTTTTGTTCATAATCTACAGAAGGTGAAGGAATTTGCGTTTGGTGGGTTATGTTCTTGTTGTAGCAATGAATCTTAATCCAACGAAAAGCCCGATTGTTTCGCTTTCATATGTTCCCTTTAATATGGCCCCATGCAGCATGCATTTGTGGGATGAGCAGCAAAGCTGCGCATGTGGGTGTATCTATGAACACTTATCACTTATCTGCTCATGCTTAATGGCATTACTCAGGCTCTTGTCTGGTGTTTGGTTGATCAACTGAAGTTTGAAGAGACGAGACATCCTGGTAATTTGACTGTTGATTCATTTAACAGGAGTCTCTGAAGCGTGTGAAAGAACCCCACACAGCTGCAACGGTCGAGCTCCTCCTCCTCCTCATTGTGCTCGCACACTGTAATTGTACTTCAAAAGTCCAAACACCAGACAATATCCTTGTGATGGGAGGAGTGTACTTTCAGTGTAGAGTGTTAGAGAGGGCAGACATCATAGCTTATTTCATGGATGGAAGCCTGATAATCACCATGCCATCACTCTACGTTTGGTCATGTCCAGGTTCACCTCTGCCACTGTGACATTCTATGCTCGAAGTTGCACCAATTTGCAGTTGTAGTCATGGATGTGTTTTGCTGGCTGATGGAGCATGTGACGTTTCACCACGGAGGCCGTCCCACAGCCCGGCTGCCGGTGTGAACGAACGGCGAATTCTGTGGATCAGATAACAGAGGCAGGCCGAAACAAGTAAAGCTGCATCAAGGCCTCGTATGTAACGGACTCCAGCAGATCTATTTTGGGTGTCTCAGTCTCAGGAGGCCGCTGAAGCGAGACCCGTTTAAAGCCAACAGTGTCGACTGTTGGCTGAGGGACTGCCATGTGCTGTGCTGCTGGGTTACACAGGAAACAGATGCAGCGACAGATACGCTGCTGGTTCTTCTGTTTTCTGTTGTTCTATTTCTGTGAGAGGGAAACTGACAGCGCACTGCATTTGCTGGGCTCCAAAATCTTGGGGTCCGGATGAGTTCGCTTGAAATTATGAGTTGAAGATTCCATTTACAGTCATTTTTTTACAGTTTGTATGAGGACCTCGTTCTTTCAGCTACACTACAAAAATAAGGGTTTGCAAAGATAAACTCATGTCATCTCATCTCATTGCCTGTACCGCTTATTATTCCAGTTATGGGTTGCAGGAGGTGCTGGAGCCGATCACAGCTGTTTACAGGTGAAGGCAGGGTACTCCCTGGATAAGCCGCCAATCCATCACAGGGCAACATATAGACAAGCAAGCGCACGCGCGCGCACACGTATACACGCACGCACGCACACGTATACACGCACGCATGCTCGTTCACACCTACGGACAATTTAGAATTACCAATTTACCTTATTCATGTTTTTGGACCGTGGGAGGAAGCCGGAGTACCCGGAGAGAACCCACGCATGCACAGGGAGAACATGCAAACTCCACACAGAAAGGCGCAACGGTAAACTTTTTTCAAGTAGAAGGAGCAAGAAAAAGGACTTTGTGAGTGGACAGAGACTTCGTTTTCACACCTTTTTGACTGCTTCTTGTCCCGTCCGAGTGCTCAGTGTTAGCAGCGTGCTGAAGTGGGTGCACGCTGTGCCAGTTCGGTCTGTCAAAGACATAGACGATTGGATTTGGCATCAATCTGGCAGTCCCACGTCTCACAGTAAACTCCGGTGCTCCCACGATAGCCTGACAAAGTGTCTCTGTGCGTCTCACGTGATGAGTGCTGCTTCCACTCATCGCTCCACACCAACTCATCCACATGCTGCAGGAAGTAAACGCAAGAACCGATGCAATGCTTTTGCGACAGGCGCGAAGGCCAAGAGCAGGATCACGCATGCAGTCTCTGTATCCTCTTTCTTTCATTTGCAAAAACTGAGTGGAGGTCCAACTTGTAGTTGGACTCAAATGTAGTTGATTAATGTCACCAAGCGTAGGGTCTATTAATATCATTAGTTCAATTCTCTTTTGCACAGTTTTAGCATGACTGGCCCCCGCTTTGTTTAAGTCCTTTTAATTGACAGTTGTTTTACTACTCCATGTGGGTGGAGCCGTGATGGCGAGCATGAGGTCATTTCTTTGTGACTGGTAAATGGAGGACATTGAAGTGGTGCTAAACATCTTCTCAGTCTGCCTCCCTGTTGTGCATGTGTGAACCGTTTCTGCAGCAGCCATGCTGCTCGGTCTGCCAGGCAGTGTTTTTTGCCACAGTGACAGTCCATATAGAAAGATTACATTTGTCAATGAAGGTGAAAAAAAACACGTTGATGCCAAATGAATTCTTGTAACTTTATTAAACTAATGTCACATTAGTCCATTTTGGCATACACACACTTTTCCCTGATAGGCAGTTGTTCGGTTCAATGTGAGAAGACAGACAATCTTAGCAGCAGCAAGCTTTCAAACAAAATATGGTGGCCTGTAAAAGTACCGGTGGGGATTTTCCTAATGTGGTGCCAGGCGTTCGCATGATGCAGTCACCTCTGGATGGACGTGAATGTGCGATTTGACCAAAAGCAGTGCTTTGAATCGCTATGATGGGAAGTGTGATGTGCTGTCAATCGACATGAGGGAAGTGATTTGGAATCGCAAAACTATCATTTTGGATGAAGACCATTTAAAACAGTCGTTTTTTCCAGTGTAAGGGGACACAATGGTGCTAGTTACAAGACCAGAGTGCATCTGTTAGGATGAAATTATGAAGAATAATCTTGAGATTATTGAGCTAATTGGGCACTTTTCTGTTCAAATGCTTGAAGCTCACATGACCACTGCCAGCACACACTGATTGTAGCACTGCGAAGGTTTTTCACTTTTTGAAGTCACTCAGCAGTGTTTTTTCCCTTCTCAGAGGACAGCGTCCAGATGCTTCATCCACTGGAGCATCGGCACCCCCCCCCCCTCACGCTTCTGCTGACGCGGTTGTCAGGGTGACCAGCCGATTAACAGACCTTTTTACTTTTCTGTGTTCCAGCTGAATGGATACAGCGAGCAGCCAGTCAGCCTGCTGCTGTTCATCGGCACGGCAGATGACCGCTACCTCCGTCCTCACCCCTTCTACCAGGTCCACCGAGTGACTGGCAAGACGGTCACCACCAGCTGCCTAGAGAAAATTATGAGCTGCACCAAAGTGCTGGAGATCCCTCTGCTTCCTGAGAACAACATGTCCACAAGGTATCACAAGAGAGTTCTATTGTGGGTGTTTACCTTTTACAAAGCCACCTTTCAGATAGATTTCTGGGTGTTCTTATGCATGTTTGTGCTTTACAATAAATGCTTTGCTCTATCGGTTATGTGTTTACTTCCAAGCTATCAGTAAAGACGATCTCAAGAGGCTGAGTGGCTTTTTGCCTGTGAAGTCAAACCTCATCACAGAACTCCACTTGTAAACAATCCGTGAAAGAAAGCGAAAAGGTGCATCAGAGTTAACTGTACGTCTCCGGGTCCTCTTCGCAGCATCGACTGTGCTGGCATCCTGAAGTTGCGTAATGCGGACATTGAACTGAAGAAGGGAGAGACGGACATTGGGAGAAAGAACACGAGGGTGCGAGTTGTGTTCCGGGTGGCCGTGCCTCAGCCGGATGGCCTGATGCTGTGGCTGCAGACCGCATCTGTTCCTGTGGAGTGCTGTGAGTCCCGGCCACAGATGGCGACAGCACTTTAGGATCAATCGCGAAAAGATGCCTCCAACCCCCCCTTACTCTTGATTTCACAACCAGATTATATGTAACAACCAGGGGAGGGACATGTAAGAGATGTCAGATATTGTGTAATGCTTTC
Organism: Malacoctenus tetranemus; assembly: GCA_032274765.1. Taxonomy (NCBI): domain Eukaryota; kingdom Metazoa; phylum Chordata; class Actinopteri; order Blenniiformes; family Labrisomidae; genus Malacoctenus; species Malacoctenus tetranemus. Next base: position 3,323 of record JAUESF010019789.1, on the reverse strand, counting down.
CAACAGCTTAACTTTGATAAGATCATAATCACAAATGCTTTTTTTCTCTGCTGACTGCAGCATTTCCTTTTTCAGCTGTCAGACGCATTGTGACCCGTCACCCAGATATGAAAAAGAGAAGAAGACGCACAAAAGTTTCCTAAATTTGAATTGTTGTGCTTTTCAGCCCAGCGCTCGGGCCAGGAGCTTCCACATGTGGAGAGTTTCAGTCTCGCCAGTAGCTCAGTAGAAGGAGGGGAAGAGCTGATCATCACTGGGTCCAACATCTCAGCTCAGTCCAGGGTTGTGTTCATGGAGAAGGGGCCTGGTACAATCAGTCATGCTCATTTACTGCATATTGAATGCATTAAGGTGGATCTCTGTGTGCTTTAACTGTGCTTTGTCCCCATAGATGGACGGGCCCTGTGGGAGATGGACGCCCGAGTGTTGTCGGGAAAATGCAGCAGAGTGAGTTGCCAACTTAAACTCCAGAATAAACATCACAAACAGAGGATCCGTACACATCTAGAAATACATCAGAATGCTCTCAGAGAACTTCACGTGTCTTAGAGCTTGAGATCACCCTCTGTTAAAAGCCCTTGTGTGCTGATTGTCTTTCTGCAGCTCCACCACTGGTATATTCACACTCCTGCAGTCTAAAGTTGTGTACAACTGTTTTCTGATTCATGTGGCAACACGTTGGAACACTTAACAGCTGCAAACGAGCACACCTGTTCAAAGAAACGTGATACCTCAGTTATAGTTGTACAATGATTTCATTGATGCACTTACTGCTACTTCAATATAGTTTCAGACAATACCTATCATTGTTATATTATTATTAAATTGGTGAAATGTCCAAGCTCAAACAAATGAATACATTTCAATATTTTTGGTCCACGCTTCAAAGGCTGGGTCCACAGGAGACCACCAAGGAAGCAGGGCAGGAGCCTGGAGGACGAGCCAAGGCTGCGTCCAGTATAGACCCAGCGTGGACCCAGTTTGGAGTAGAATGCAGCACAGATGGCTCAGCAACCATTCACAATGACTCCATAGCTCCTTCCAAACAAAGTTGTGTGCAAGACTATATGTTGCTTGTGGATATATTTTCTCTGCCAAGGTGCGACTGTGACTTGGTCTTGATTACGACAATGCAACAAGCAGCCGTCTCACCCTCTGCCCACTACAGAGTACCATCACGGAAGGTTTTACCAGTATGCAGTATGGAGGCGTACTGGCTTAATTTCACCCCTGTACACAAGCATATGTCTACAAGTCCATTTCTGTGTGCTTAGAAAGTTGCGTGTCCAGATTTTACTGCAAGTGGGCTTTCCTAAGCTCTCTCTAATGTGTCTGTGTTGTGTCCTGCAGTCCAGCATCGTAGTGGAGGTCCCTCCCTACAAGAAAAAGACCACATGTCCACTCCAAGTCCAGTTCTATGTCTCAAACGGAAAGAGGAAGAGAAGCTCACCTCAGAGCTTCACCTACCTGCCTGGAAGGAGATGTGACCTTCCCACTGTGGCCGCAGTCAAACAGGAGCGCTGGGAACCAGAGCACATCTCCCACAATCCACCTGGCTTACATCCCACACCCTGCCAAGCGCCTTCTTTTGACAGAGCGATGGGCCCAGATGTGAATTACTATGATTCATGTGTCCTCCCCGTGCGCTGTCCCCCTCTGTCTCAGAACGCCCCTCGTCTTCATCAGCATCACCCTTCCTCCGCCCCCTTTCAGACCTCCCTGATGTTTCCCCACAGTTCCTCCATGCCCTCTGGCCTCTCAGCAGTCTCTGATCAGATCCTGATTCCACCTCAGGGCTTGACCTTACTTCCTCAAAGCTCCAATCTGCCACAGATTGCTGCAGTTCCTCTCCATACCCCGCTGCATGTGTTTCCCATGGCAACCCTCTCGGGCAACGGAGCTCAGAAAAAACACTGTCAACCACTCCATGTGAGGAGTACTTTTGTAGCAAGTGCAGAACCCTTGAAGGACTCAAGTGAGGTACTGAGCATTAAACAAGAGCCCCAGGACCAGCCTAACCTGGGATCCTTGGGCCTCCAGGAAATCACTCTGGATGATGGTAAGAAACTGGATGTTATTAAAATATATTAGGTACCATTATGGAAATACAGCCCTGCTGTGAATTGAGATAGAAGAAGCATCATCATTTGGACCTGATTTTTTGTCATATTGCCATCAGTAGTCAACCACACTTGCCAGGGGCAACAAAGCAATGATGGAGACATGGAAGCGGGCTCAAGGCAGGGCGAGCATGAACCCACCACCCATAGCAGCATTAACCAATGGGTGGGGGTTGGGTGTCACCTCCATGACCAGCTGGGGGGGGGGTGGCTTTGGCCTGCACGGTCCAGTGCGCAGCTGCTGGACTTCTGACCTGCTCCCCTCTGTGAATAAACCAGTTATCTGTGGATATATTTTTCTCCCGTCTGGGTTAAAAATAGTGTGTTTGCTGGTTGCCAGTTTGAATGATGCAGATGGGGTTAAATTTGTCGCCATGTCTCCATTGGCGAACGCCAGCTGCTGTCAAGGCCTCCAGCCTTCTGTTGGCCCTCGAAACCCACCAATGCCATCAGCTTTCCTTCGATTCGGACCATTGGCACTCCAGCACATCCCGCTGAGGGAACGGCAGCCCAGCACATGATTAAGCCCACTCAGGGTGTCTAGGGGTCCAGGATTATTCTGTCGCTCTGTGCTGCAGTGAACACCACAGGTGCTCTCCTGTTTCTAATGAGCTAGAGATCCAAAGATCATAAAACAGGAGACACACTGATATCATGAAGTTGATTTTTTAAATAAAAATAAAAACCAAACAAACAATTCTACCACCTTTTGACATACAAGTATTATTTTAATTATTTTGTCGTCATTTGCTTTGTCGTCTTGTGATAACAGTTGACGCTGTGTTTTACCTGTGTCCCCAGACACCATGTACTTGGTTCAGCCCTAACCCCCACCCCAGCCCTCAACCCAAATGCAATCAATAATGAAAAGAACTGATTGCGGTCACTTGCAAATCTACAGGATAAGGAAAAGCTGCTTGTTGCTCTTTGTACTTTCCAACACAGTGTTGAGCACACTGTTGTACCACCACTGCTCAAAAAAATAAAAGGAACAGTTTTTTTTATCAGGGTATGGCATGAATTCAGTTGCACTTTTCTGATCAGGTTTTGGTCCAGTACGTGGCAGAGGGAGTTGTTGATCAGTTTCAGCTGCATTGGTGTTGATGGAATTAACAACAGGTGCACGAGAGGGGCAACAACGAGATGGCCCCCAAAACAGGACTGGTTTTGCAGGTGGAGGCCATTTCAAGTTCCTCCCTCTTG
>JAUESF010019663.1:0-10000 GCA_032274765.1 Malacoctenus tetranemus | reverse complement strand
GCGTAAAGCTGCATTAGTCTGCAAGATGATCTCATCCCAGCTGCTCTTTGTTTCATCTGACCAGGCAGCCGGTAGCGGCGGAGTGATGGCGCCACCTCCTGGTCTTTTTTCCGCCAGCATCCTCCCGAACCCGCGTGAATGGATTGGATAGACTCGGTGTTTTCAAAGAGATGAAGTTGTTCCGCGCTCCCGTCATGTCTTTCACGCCTTTTTTAACATCTGTGACTGCGCGACATGGTGTCGGTCGAATTTCACTTCACCTTCCAGGAAAGACGCGTCGTTTTGACGTTGGAAACGGTGCTTTGACGCCAACTTGTGTCGGTACCCGGAACGACTCCGTGGCCGAGGTAAAAAAAAACAAGAAGAAGAAGAAAAACCTGTTCACAACACACCGACAGGGTCGATCAGGGCTGACAAACACGCGACCATGCGAAACAGAAAAAAGAGTTCAAGAGGAGATTTCTAAGTTTGCTTTCCGGTCGTCTCGAAACAGAAAATGTGTCATTGGAGCGCAGATATTTATTAATGAAATCACCCATGTTTTCATGCTAAAGTGCAGCAACAACTCCAATCATCCATGGAGAACTCTTTCAAACTACTGATGCATTGTTCATGGTGATATCACAGCGTAAAGCTGCATTACGAACAATTACAAAGAAATAAAAATCTTTACCTTTCATTAAAAGCTACAGACACGTTGTTTAGGAATCAAACTCACACACACTCATTTCACCAACATTTGTAATCTCTAAAATCTGCCGTCAACACACTTTTGTGGCTTCCTGAAATCACAAAACTTCACCCACTTGCACATCTTCCATTCTTCTGGACAAGTTAAAAGTTGTCAACAGACGTGGTTTTTTTGGACTGCGGGATAAAACCCAAAGCCAGGTACTCCGATCACCGATAGATCCCTCCTCCGTTGTTCAGAGCCTCGGTCAGCTTGGCCTTCATGATTTCTTTGGTCGAGTACAAGGGCAGCTCCAAGGTGGAGTAGCATGTGTGCGTCTGAGGGTAGTACTGGTCGTTGAGGCGGTCCGCCCTGTCTTGAACTTGAATATTCATCCTGATTTTGTCCAGGCCGAGAATGGGCACGTGTTCAAATCCAGTAACAAACCCTGGAGGAGAAAGAAACGGTTCCGAGTAAGCTTCTTGCTTTACAGTACGGCAACACGTTCAGCTTGGTCCTCATCAACAAATACATGATTTCTTGTGAAGTTTCACATGAAGCAGAATGTGTTTGTCTATTGATGGGACTTAGATGAAGGTCAGAACACATTTAATGTCCAATTTATGCAGAAATCCAAGTGATCCCAAAGGGTGCACATTTTATTTTGTGCGACTGTACCTAAAACTCATCTCCTACCGGATCAATGTCTGTATTCATGGTCTTTTTGTCTCGTCTTTTCTGCCATTTTAGCTTAATTTTGTTGCAACCAACATGTGATCATCTCCTCTCGCTCTGTGAGCAACAACGTCCGGCAAAAACTCTGACAAGTCAAGTTGAGAGGACGAAAAACAAGGACGATTCATGAGTCTAATCCTCCATTGTTTGGTTTGATGAAATGAGGTGAAATACTCACAAAGGAAAGCTTTCTTCTGATCCTCGGTCAGTTCATCAAAAACCTCCCAAAACATCTGTATGTACGGGTCGTCTCTCTGGCACCCTTTGTACTGAGTTTTCTGATCACAGTGATAGAAACGTTCAGAATCACACCAGTTTGTGAGGGAGTCTAATGACGAATAACCAGCCAAGTACCTGTTTGAGCTTCTCCCAGTCATGGAAGTGTTTCCCCACAAGCATGTCCTGAAGCTCCTTTGGCCTGAACAGCTTCACGAAATCCCGCTCACACACCTGGAAGAAGCCTCGCTTGAAGTCCCGGAACGCGCCCTCGACTGATGAGTTGAGGGCGTGATTCACGTAGGCGTCCACAAACTCCTTCCTGTTTCACAGAATGAAGCCGCACGACCGAAAAATCTCAACAACTGTCAGGTATGAATGAAGAAGTCAACGGGCGCACCATTGTGATAAAGAGTAGTGAGCGCTGACAGTTCTGGGATCAGCGCTGGCGTCTGAAGGGTTAATACCTACTTATTGTGACTCGTCACTGGCTTAAAAGGATGCTCTGGATCGAGGTGAACTTCAGTCCCATCCCAGTTGATCTTTTTACACACACACACACACACACACACACACACACACACACACACACACACACACACAGACACAAAATATTAATGTTTTGTGGAAGGAAAACGAGATGAAAATGACAAATTCTAAGTGAATAATTGAGGTTTTTTTGTTTGTAAAACTCACCGAAAAGTCCATGCACAAGTTGGAGATGACATCCTCACTGTACTCGTACATGATCATGCGCAGACCGCTGGAAACAAAGATCAAGACATACCCGAGGCATCAATGTCTGGAACCATCTGGTGCGACTTCAGCTCTCTGTGACTCCATCTCAGTGTAACTCTACGAAACAGACTCGTTTCCACGTACTCTCCAAGACACGGGCTGAATTCCATCAAGTCCTCGAGTGTTGGAGTGAAACCAAGCAGCTTCTTGAACAGCACCAGAGGAAACGGCAGATAGACGATGTGCTGGTTGTACAGAGCCAGTCCGCACAGAACCCCAAACAGGAAGAAGCGCTCGTCCTCCTGCGCTTTCTGACGGCAACGCAAAGACAGAAAAAGACAGTGAGCTGGAATAAAATCGAAGAACGAGGAGCAGTGAACTCTCAGACCCAAGGTTGTTCTAGAAACAAAGAGTCTCACTGTGGAAGAAAACCAGGCGAGTGTTTCAGAGTCGTTGAACATGAACATCCCAGATTCGGGAGACACCATCTCGTGAAAGACCTTGTAGAAAAAGTCCTTTAGGTAGACGGGATCGAGCTGACAGTGGTCGTCAAAGAGCACCTGGAAGACAAATGGATGCTGTTACTGTCCCAGGTCAGCACTGGTCCCCAACACTTCACACAAGTTTACAGAGAAGTCACCTCTTTGTTTTACATTTCTGAAGTCAGTCGAGAACCTATTTTCGACACATCACCTGGCAAATGTTTTTTTGTCATGGCAAACAAAAGATCCACCAACTTTCCTCTTTTTTTAGTCACCTCAGGAAAAAGAGAACAAATTTCTCTTGTCTTTCACTCGATGCACGTCCTGCACGTCCTGCACGTCCTGCACGTCCTGCACGCATGCACACAACAAGTGAATAAAAGTGCTCACCCCAAGTGGCTTCTTGAAGTCTCTGTATTTGGCAGTAGACAGTTGCTCAAATGTGTCTTCCAAAACAGACTCTCGATTCAGCTCGAGGAGAAAGGACGTGTCTTCAGGACTTGGTGGGATCCCCCAGAAGTCCTCCAATAGCGTGGTCATGATGTTTTCATTTGCCCTGATCTGGAAGGAAATCCAAGATTCAGACCACTTTCCTTCATTGTGTGACAATATATATCTAAAAAAACAAACAAACAGTTGCCTTGTTGTGGATGGTGCTTGCATCAAAAAGTTCTTTCTTTGTTTGCAGATCCATCACAAGTGGGTATTTACACACAATGAGAGGCTCGGGCCTCCAAAACTAAACGGGGAAGAGAAAAAAATCACAATGTATCAGATTTACTAGAAGCCTTTACAAACATTTGCTATTATCAAAAAGTAAACGTGTGTTTGCTTCGTTTGGGTTCACCTGATGCTCTGACCGTAATACCCAAAGCTCCATTTCTTCAAGAAGAAACAAAATGGGCATCTGCAAAAGAAACTCGCTGTCTGCCAACCTCTGACTTTCTGCAACGCTGCTGTTGGCCTGTAAAGAAAATCATTTATCACCATCTGCTTCATGGTAAAATTATACCAAGTATATCTGTCGTGAAGTACGGGCGAGTGTACGAACATTGTACATGTACTGGAGGACGACTAGCAGGTTTCTGACCGCGGGGCTGCGAGGAACGCGTGAGTAGGACAGGATGACGGAGAGGGCCCGCTTCCACACCTGCACATACCTCCCCATGGTGGAGGGCGACAGCGAGGACCACCAGTTCCCTGAACAGCACAACGTGGACAAATATGTTCACGTCTGGAGAGGAACGATGAAGCTTTTTCACCAAAGTTTTCATTCAATGTCGTGTTGCGGAGTTGGCATTTTTCTCCCAATCTGACTGAATTCTGTGTGGTTGGTGAATCAGATCGTCCTGTTTACATGAACACAAAATAAAGCGTCTAAATTGGTGTCCAGGTTTACACGCATCAGGAACACCAGTCAGACGTGTTGGCGTGAGGGATGCAGCTTGTTGTGCGACTTCCTGTGACGTCCTTTTTGTTCACAGTTTCATCTTTAAATTCGTCACAAGTATCAGTACATTTTACAACACCTCGAGGAAAACAGCATCCTGTTGGGGTTTTGGGTTTGGGGTGACCCTACCTATGACCCGTAGGCTTTCCACCGACAGATTCACGATGGCAGTGGCCACGACCTCGGCGAGCTTCGTGCTCTGTTGCCTCGAGTGTTTCTGCATGGCGTGCAGGAGCTCAATGAGGAGCAGGTACATCCTCAACCCCTCCACTCCCACTGGACTCTTATCAAGGGAAGGCAGCATGTGCAGGACGGCGGCCTCGATCTGTTGAAGTCAACCGGCAGCAGTCAGGTTCGAGCACAGGAGAGCATCCACCGACACACAGGCAGCTCTCCAGCAGCAGGAAGACCCACTGACGTCTTTGGCCTCGGACGCACCTCTCTTTGAATTTTCTCGTTCTTGACCAGTTTCCTGAAAACTCTCCGTGCAGCCGTCAGATTCAAGCCGTGAAACTTGGGTGACGTCTGGAAATGTTTGCCATTGCTGACAAGACAAGAAAAAGAGACGTTGGAATGGAGGTTCAGTGAGATGCGTCCAACACTGTCAGTTAAAAGAAAAACGCAGCTAAAACAAGCGCAAATGTTCTGAGTTTTGCAGGTAAAACCAAAGCTCTGCAGTAGATAAAAGCTTGTCAATAAACATCAACTGAGTCAAGGGTCCTTGAGGAGCTGCCGGAGATCCCGGAGGGTCCGACACTTGATCCAAACCACAACTGCATATTTCTAAGAAAACCACCCTGAGACACTTTCTGGAGCCAAAGGAAACTGCTCAGTGACTTTATTTTGAAGGCTCCTGCTTTTGTATGTTGGTGACAGAGGCAGTTGGAGACCCAGTGACCAAAGGTGCGATACTTCAACCTTCTTGAATCCCCAAATGCTGAAGTGCATCTTCAAATAACACACATCTTCACAATACTGAGGATTCGAGTGCAAAACGAGCCGAACGCCGAGACAGGATGTGTGTTTACCTTTGCTCAAGGAAGCTTCTGTTCAGACAGGCCGCAGAGGAAAACATCTGGCTGATGTTCCTGTGAAGATTCGTTTCGCAGCACAGTGGAGAACAAAGCGTCAGTCAGTATCGTCAGGAACCGAATCCGAACAAAGCAGGACGTTGACATCACCGGACGGCTCATGAGACTTCCTTCACAAAAAGCCAAACCCACGAAGTTCACAACCCAAAACGGCTCCATCACCTCCACGTCTGGAAGAGCTGAAGAACAATCAATAATCACTGAGCTGAACGTACTGTTTCGTCTTCGCCCATGACTTTGGATCACGCTCAGAGGTCCATTTGCTGAGCACGTTGTCCAGACAGAGCTGTGACCCACTGCTGACGTTGTCAGAATCCAGCTCCCTGAGATCCTCCTTGAAGACAACAAAAGAGTTAAACACTGTTGTAACTTCATAGTTTTGGTTCTGTTGTGTCAGGGTTGTCTGTCGGTTGTGTTTTTGGCGTTACCTCGTCTGAGGAGCACACTGCAAATGAACAGTTTCCTCCTGCATAGATACTTCCAATTCTGCAATAACTGCCGTCTGAAACAAAAGTTCAAAATTCATCCGTTCGAGCATGAAAATATTGAGAGTGCAACTTTTAAAATCTCTTATTTTTTTCATTCATGAAAACTGTGATTTTCCAATTCTCCTGAATGCATCACGTTATGGCGGGAGTTGCTCAAGGCTGACAGGCTGTCAATCAAGCTGTTGCCATGGTGACTGTTGGAAGTGGAGGAGAGTTGCCTCCGATTGGTTCAGACAAGTAAAGAGGGATTTATGCTGTTAGCAGGTTGTTGGTCTTGGCTGAGCGCTGCTAGCATCTGTGTTTATTTTCTGTGTAACTTTACTTTGTTTATGTCAGTTCGTAAACTCACAATACAGCTGGAGTTCATTAACTGCAAAGGTTTTCATAACTGACCAAAAATGGCTTCTCAGTTTTACTTTTTTATCTTTTTGTCGTAACTTCACTATGCTAGCAGCTGTTTTGTGGCATTAGCTTCGACACACACTAACAAAAATAATGATAAAACACCTCAGTGGAGGCCGATTCATGTCGCTCGTTCTTGTTTTTTGCACGACAGTTTGTTTATATCTATAAATATTGAGCAGAAGCGCACACAGCGACGGGTTACTAGCAGGCTGCCTCTGTCTGTTTCTTAAGGCCTTCAAAGGTTTTTACGAATTGCTCCTTTAAACATTGAGCTAATATTGTGGGAGGATTTTTACCTTGCGGCAGCTGAACTGGCAGCGGCACACTGGGCTGAGTCTCATCTTCCCGTCCCAGCTGGCCGTCCTCGCCACAACCGAAGGAGTACACCCGGCGGGCTTCTGACAGCACCAAGGTGTGATGTCTGGGGGGACAACGGACCACACACGCCATTTTCAAAACCAGGAAGTCCACACTGACACTGAAAAGGACTCAAGACGGGGACGTGCAGCACCTTCCACACGCAACCTCAATGACCTTCGCCCCCCACAGCTCCCCAACGAGCCGCGGACGCAGTTCGTCTCGCGTCGAGTTGTGTCCAAGCTGCCCGTGTTGACCGGAGCCGAACGTGAACACAGCGCCACCCTGTGGAATGGAGCGAGGTTGGAGCCGCTCAGTACAACGAGGCAGAAGTCCGGACCGAGGCTTGGCTGGTCGAGAGAGAAGAAGCTCGAGAGTCAGGTGTGTTTGACGGACCCACCTTGGTCAGGACGGCCGTGTGGTCCTTCCCACAGGAGATGTGGCTCGCTTTCTTCGTGTTCAGACTCCCAACGCATGTTGGCGTGTGTCTGTCTGCGGGGGTAAACATGCAACACAACTTACTGGAAACACGACCAGTTTTAGAGGCTGCGTTGACACGCAGAGTGACCACGAGCCCGACTGCAGTGGCGGCGCCCCCGTCCGTACCTTTGGTGTCTCCCAGGCCGAGCTGCCCGCGGTCGTTTCTGCCCCACCCGAACACGGCGCCGGACACGGAGAGGGCGAAGCTCTGCTCGCCGCCCGCCGCCACCTGGACCACCGGCACCGCCGACAGAGCCCAGAGGCGTTGTGGAGAGGCGCTGGCCGTCCTCGCCGTCCTCGCCCTCCCCAGACCCAGCTGGCTGCGGCAGTCCTGCCCCCACGTGAACACCTGACCGTCTGGCAGGGGATCACATGACCCTGACCTTTCACCACATTTCATCAAAGCCTGTAACGCTTTTATTTACTTTCCTTTTCATGCTCCAGGAACAAATGTCATCTTTTGACTACAAACTGAACTGCAACAAGCGGCTCTTCGCCGTACCTTTGGACAGAGCGACCGAGTGCCGACTCCCACAGGCAACCTGTGAGACCTGGATGTCAGACAAACCATCCAGTGGGCTGAAAAAGAGATAAGAGATACTTTAATCCATCTGCAGAGACGATAACTATGAGCAAAAGTGACAAAGAGTGAGAACAGGATCCACAGCAGCGTCGGGGCCGTTTCCTGGGCTGGGTGTGAGGCCACGACTTAAACGAAGAGGGTCAGCTGTCGCGTGGAGGCGGGGTCAGAGCTGAAGCTGATGTGTGGGGAATCATCCTCGTCCTCTTCTGATTACCTGGGGGTGAACGGAGGCCGAGTCGTGTCCACACAGAGAAGACCTCCTCTCTCCGTGAGCAGAGTCACCACGTCATCTCCGCAGCTCACGGCAACAATCTTCTCCTTGCACTTCACAAACTCTGCAGGGACACAGGTTGCACAAAGCGGCATGAAGCTGACTCCACGTCGACGAACGCTCTCAGCACACACTCCACAGGGTGGGAAGGCTCAGGTCCAAAGCAGCTCAGGTGGCAGAGGAGACGGGACAGGGGCAACAAAGACTTGAGTCAGCAGAGGGCAGCGTTAGTCCCGGTACAAGCAGGCTTCAGTGCCAAGAGGAGTCAGTGCAGGTGTGAGCGATGAACCAACTCCCAGCTGAGACTGTGGACTGACTCAGGAACGTGCTCCTGTTTTTGTTTGGTTTCAGCGCGTTTGGTCGTGGACGAAAATCAGTTTCAGCTGAGAAATCCTGCTGCTTGTTTCATCACTAATAGGACATCAGCAGGTCTTTATTTACTACCTCCTTCTTGATAAATTCAATCAGTTCTTAGATCAAATCCCACCACTAATATTGATGTAACCATAATTTACGCCCAAAAAGTGCAAGAATAAATATTTATGAAATAATCCAAGGTGAAAAAACTAACTTAGTGTGACATTTCTCATCAGTTTGGGACATTTTTCTACTGTGTTCTATAAATAGAATGAAGACCAGACAAGTCTAATGACATCAAAGGGAATCAAAGTGACACCTACTTTGTTTTCCTCGCTCTCGTTTCTCGTTGGTGCGGATGATGAACGCGTTTCCATTGGTTTTGACGAAAGCCAGCGCGTTGTGGCCCGCCGACAGGTCCCGGACGCGGTACGGGACGTCCAGACGATGGACCGGGCCGAGGGTCGCTGCGGGGCCGGCGTCCCCGCCGCGTTTCAGCCAGAAGCCCCGCTGACAATCCTCCCCCCAAGAGAACATCCCGCTGCCTCTGCGGCCGAGCCGTGAAGTGGCACCCGGACGCCAAACGAAACCCAAATAACTGCGCTGCCGCCAAACGAAACTTACAACAACAAACGGGCGCCTCTGCTGGCCGAGAAACGAAAACGAAACTGAGCAGAGTTTCGTTTCTCTGTCCACCAGGAGCGGACGTCATTCGTTGGGAAACCCAGTGTAACGTTGTTCTACTTAAAAGGAGATTATGAGGTTCCATTTGTGTCAAAAACAAGTAGATGCAATGATCGGAGATCAGAGTCAGTGGGAGAAGGCCTGAAAGAAAATGGAGGTCAAGGAAATAACAAGGATTTAAGCCTATAAATGAGAGAAATGGTAAAATAGTCCTGATGTGTAAAAGTGGATCAATGAGGCAGATTGAAAGTTTAGCGTCAGTGTATGTGTGTTTGTGTATGTTTGTGTGTGAGTGTGTTTGTGTGTGTGTTTGTGCATGAGTGTGTGTGTGTGCGTGTATTCGTGTATGAGTGTGTACTTTTTGTGATTGTGAGCGTGTATGAGTGTGTGTGTGTTTTTGTGTGTGAGTTTGTGTGTGTATGAGTGTGTTTGTGTATGTTTGTGTGTATGTATGTATGAGTGTGTGTGTAACATTTCGACTAAAACTCACTTTGAAGTAATTACACATCTCGTCCACACGGTGGAGCCAGAGTCCCTCCGGCAGCGTGTGGATGCGTCCACTCTGCTGTGCTGAACGGTACCAGGAACTGAACGTGGTCTCTGCTCCACATCCCACTGCTCACCGGGAGCATCCAGGAAGTTCCTCCTTTCACTCCGTTCTTCACCTCCTTCACTCATTCATGTTCCTTTTTCTCTGCACTTCAACCTGAGGAGCGAGTAAACCCCACTGCATCGCCGTCACGGTCGACCTGTGTTCAGTGATATCACCTTCCATCAAGTCAGCTGGAGGAAGATGCTCTAAAGTTACGCTGCTCTTTAAGCAGCAGCATCCAAACAGCTGAGAGAAAAAAACTCCCCGCGAGCAGACTGTCGCGAGGAAACAAAGCTGAACTCTATCCGGTGAGTTGATGGCGTCGCCATGGCGACGAGCTCCATAAGAGATAAATCTGTTCTCTTATCTGCATTTTAATTGGCTGAGTTCATGTTTGCCGT
>JAUESF010019658.1:0-10019 GCA_032274765.1 Malacoctenus tetranemus | reverse complement strand
TGAACAAATGTGTGTGTTTTCACACAATCCAAGTATTGATGCATGCAAAGTAAGTCAAAAAGCTCAAATCCTTTTAACACAGGAACAAGCATCTTCAGATGAAATTGTTCACCTCTCTGTCGAGCCCTCCACCTATGACTCTGATGACTCCATTGACCGGGTTGATGGCAAACAGTTTATCAGAAGGTTTCTTTGGCTCCTGGTCTACAATGGTGTACCGCAAGTCTGAGTTGTCCGTGCTCGGCTGGTCTTCATCTGTGGCCTCAAGCTTTATCACCTCGTAACCTGGAGAAAATACGTTCAAACAATAGAATTTTGTATGAATATAAAAAAAGAAATATACATTTGCAAGAAGTAATTGAACCCTTTGACATTTCTTGCTTTTCTCCAAAAATTGGCCTCAAAATGTGGAGTCCAATCGGTGTGATGGTGTTGGTTAAAGCTGTCCTGACCTATAGAAGCACACCGCAGCTCTGAGTTGGCTTTTCTACAGAGGCATCGCCTGGTCTGAGCCATGCGTCACACAAAGAGCTTCCAAAAGATAGACGACCAAGCAGTGCTGCTCTACATGAAGCTGAAGAGGGTCCCAGAAGTCTCTCTAAAACCCTCGATGCTTCTTCATGTGTCCACGATGAGCCAGATTATCTACAAATGGACAAAGTTCAGCACTGCTGCTGCTGCTCTCCCTCAGCGTGTTTGTCCTGTAAAGATGACTGAAGAACACGGTGCAGAGGGCTCAATGAGGTGAACAAGAATCCGAGTGTTGCTAGAGACTCACGGAAAGCTCTGGCACATGCCGGCATCCTTGTTCACAAATCTACAATCAGTAAAACATTCAACAAGAATGGAGTTGATGGGAGCACACCACAGGAGGAAGCCACTGCTGTCAAGGAAAAACATGCTACATGTTTGAAGTTTGCTAAAGAGCTCCTGGATGTTCCACAGCACGACTGGCAACATCTTCTGTGGAAGGAAGAAACTAAAACGGAGTTGTTTGGAAGAAACACAAATCTGTGTGTGGAGGAAAAAAAAGGCGCAGCACACCCTCAGCTCAACCTCATCCAAGCAGTGAAATAAGGTGGAGGGAGCATCATGGTTTGGGAGCTGCTTTGCTGCTCAGGGCCAGGATGTATTGCTGTAACTGACAGAAAAATTCCCAATTGTATAAAGACCTTTTGCAGGAAAACCTCAGACCACCTGTCTCCCAACTGAAACTCAGAATAGGACAGCGACCAAAGGCATCCAAGTAAATCAACAGAAGAAAATCTGCCTTCTGAAGGGGCCCAGTCAGACTCCTGACCTCAACCTGTTTGAGACACTGAGGCAGGACCTCAAGAGGCAATTCACAGCAGAAATCTGATGAATATTGCTGAACTGAAACAGCTTTATTGAGACCAATGGTTCAAAATTCCTCCTGACTGTTGTGCAGGTCTGATCTGCAACTCCAGGAAACGTGTGATTGAGATAATTGCTGCCAAAAGGAGCGTCGACCAGTTATTACATCCAAAAGGCTTGCGTGTTTTTCACCCTGCACTGAGAACGTTTACGGTTTAATAAAAAGAAAATAATTTTGTGAAGTACTAGCTTAAGTAGAATGTGTTTGTTTATTGTTGTGACTTAGATGGAATCCAAAAACTTTTTAAGAGAAATGCAACTAATCTCAAAATGTTCACATACTATTTCTTGCAACTGTAAAACAAGTATTTTGACTTGGACTGTGTCCAGGTCAGTGCTGGAAAAATGTGGTCCCAATGATTCTCATTACGGTGAATATACTATTAATATTACACAAGGAGAGGAAAAAGAAAACAGACTTCCACTGGTTTTATGAGCATAGAGTAAGCACACGGTCAATGTTAAGTTATCAGCATGTTCCACAATGGTCACAGTACGTTTTTACTTTGGAGATCGAGCTCCATTGTGGTTGTGTCAAAAACATGTCTGGAGCCCAGAGCTGAGCTGCACAAAAGGTACGACACCAGTTGCATGAGGGGCACAGCTGGAGGTGTCAATGGACAGCATGCTAGGAGTGTCACAAACCAGTATGCATCTCCAGCCATGTAAAGATACTTTTAGTTGGTTGTGAAACTACAGCAGGAAAAATGATTCCCTCACAGAGAGATATAGATGAGAAAACATGGACAAACATGGAAAAAAGTGCTTCATTAAAAAAAGGGACAAAGTTGTCTTAATTGGCAGAAATGTTCTTTTTTTTTTTTTTTTTTTTTTAAAACCAAGTTCTTTTTCACAACTGATGTTTTCACTGATGCACAGCCACTCACCAGGTTTTGAGGCCTCTGCCACTTCGCCCAAAAAGGTGTCTTTAGCAAAAACAGGTTTGTTGTCGTTCTGGTCGATCACATGAACCACAACATCCATGGGCTCCTCTGCATTTCCAGAACCCTCAGCAACAGCAAATGCTTTAAGCTTTCAAGACACAAAGAATTAGACGACATCAAAAGTGGGATTTACTGAACTGAAATTCTTGATTTTATGTCTGTTGGCAACAGTCCAGCCAACTGGGTTGTATTTACTTACCGTATAATTGTTTTTCACCTCTCTATCGAGTGGCTGTGTCAGGTACAGACTACCAGTGTCTCTGTCCATGGTGAAAAGACCAACAGGCTTCAGATCAGCTCCCGGACCAGTGATGCTGTACACTATTTTCTTCGTTTTGTCTTCATTTGAGCGAATCTGGACAAATACATCAGGTTTGGAATTAAAAAAGTGTCAAAGTCATTTCGGTTCAGGAGCCTATCAAGTGGGCTGAAACCAGTATGACTAACTACTCTACTTCTAACTACCTCAAGTTTCCTTTAGTGTGACATCTGCAAATCAAAATGTATGGAAGTGTGAAGACATACACCAAATATTTTATAGCTTAATCATAACTACTAATTAAGGCGCAGCAACACCACTGAAAAAACCAACATATAGTCATGAGACAGAAGAATCTTAATACCTGCGACACTCTGAGGGGATACGGTCCTCTGTCATTCTCAGAAATAGAGATGTCAGGAATCACCCAGTCTCTCTTCCTCCTCTTCAGCCCTTTACCAGACTTGGGGAAATACAGGATGGGCACTTCCTGTGAGGTGTGATGGACACAGGGAAAGACATTGGTCAGGGGTGAAATCGTACAGCACTTTAACAACAACGAAGACACAAGTTTCTATATATTACCATGTTCGTAACTTTTCGGGAGAGAAGTTAAACCACATGAGAGAATAACCCCTCTGATTGATTCCTGCAAACATACCTCTGTGCTGGAAACAGATGGTGCTTCAGTTGGTTGGTCATCCTCTTGTCTCCCAGACTGATGGCCATGATCCCCACGGACGGACAGATTGACAGGAATAGTAATCCTGCGACCTTGTCCGTCCCGGGCGTAGATGTGGAATGTCCACTGACCTTCATGGAGAGTAACTGGCCTTGTCACCTGAAAAGAACAGTGACTATTTGAGGGTATTGACATGACAAAACTCAGGAGATTCAAGAGAAATGACACACAATAATAAACCAACATAAAGATGATTTTCTTCCCAGACAGGCTTTGCTACTTTCCAGTTGTGCAACAGTACAAATAGTTTACATCTCATGTCCTCTTTGGAACTTGTCCAACTTTGTATTAGGGATTTGACATTGGAGACATGCCAATCATCATTGACAATAGATGAAGTGTGTGTGGTACGGTGTACTTACAGTTAGTGTACCATCTCTTTGTACCGTGAAACGAGAATCTTTGCTGACAACAATCCTGTGTTGCGTGCAGTCAGTGAGGCCCACTGAAAAAGGAAGGAACAAGCACACAGCAAAGTCATTGATTAGGTTTCTGCCTCAACACCACCTCTACTAGACATGCAGCAACAATGCAGTGGACCTGCAGACAGGAACAAAACAAGCAAGTGGTTTGCTCAATGACAGAAAAAGACTGTGTTGACTGTCAGCCATGGATGGCAGCAGCAGCAGGACTGTCTCAAAAGACAACAGTGACAAGTTTTTCCACAAACGGTGAGAATAATCCCAGTGCACAGCAGAAAAAAAAACTACACTGCAGTTTCCCCTGACCTTCACTTTTGACTGATGTCAAACAATAAACTGAAAAAGCTTCAACGAGAAAGAAAATAAATTAGTCAGACATCAACATGATGAGTAATGACAAACTGTGGTAAAAGTAACAACTTTGGGTTGTTCATACATGACTTTTATTTGCGTTTTTTCCAGGGTAAACCGTTTTTTATTGGTTTCCCAGTATTGATCGACTGAAGTGATTTGGAGTCATGCTGTTTGAACACCTGACAAAAGGAGTGTGAAAATTGTCCAATCTCTTGCTGTTCTCCAGCAACACTAACACTCGTGTGTGCGCAAGTCTGAATTTGAAAGGCTCCAATACTCAGTGGAACAATGCATTGTGGGTCGTTTTTCCTGTGAGGATTTCAGTCAAGGTGGAGAAAAATGGGAAGAATGCCATCTTTACCGGGTGAACCGAGTGTGTTGGATCATAAACTTCAGTTCTAAGCATCTCAAGACACCATTGGGAAAGGAAATGGGAGGTTCCCAGGCCCTTTGTTGAGAATTTGGGGAAGTGAAATATTACAGTTAGCTTAAAGCAGTCATCCAAAAAGGTATGACAGGCAGTTTTGTTTCCAGTCTCATGTATTCAGAAAAAATGGGTCTTCTCATTACCCATTTGCATCAAATTTAAAATAATATCAGAAGTCGGAAGAGAAAGAAGCTGTATTTCACAACCTCTGTGATAAAAATGACAACTGAACAGAAAATATTACAAATGTACAAAACCAAGGAAGGTGTTTGGTTTTGGGGTCTTATTCAAGTTTGAATTCAGCAGGACAGCTAAACTAGTTACTGACCGACAGCGTCTATGGGAATTTAGTAAGGATCATGTTTGAATGGCCTATTTTATCAATCATACAGAGCACAATTACTTGGCACCATGGTTATTTCAGATAACAATTTAAAAAGACACAGACCTAATGTAGTACACGTCATTGTCATGAGTGGCAGAATTTTCTTGGTAATAAATAATGCTGCTGCTCCATCAAATACACTGATACATGAATCCCAAAACAATGAGCGACTTTCCTCAAATTGTGCTTTAAGTGCAACATTTCTCAGTTAGTTTCTTCAGTGGGTATTTCACACCCTCGTGTCATTATACAATATGCAAAGCAAAGGTACATGACAATGAAATAAAACATTAATAAGTGTGTGCCTACATGAGTCATGACACTGCATTGATGCATGATTAGCAAACAAACAACTCCAGTATTTCCCAACACCATAAACCCACTGACGTGCCTGCTTTACAGCTTTCCTAATCCAACAGACCTGAGTCACATCAACTACCAAATTTCCAAACACTTCAGTTCAAAGGGAAATTCCAGAATTCTGCAACAGTGCTGGGAATGCAAAGACGCTCAATGTGTAGCTGATTGTCCACCTTCCATGTAAAAGAAAAAAGGAAGTAATCTGCCAGTTGTTGTTCTATGACTAACTTGAACAGAAAGAAAATTAAGGAAACCACCAATCAAACAACTGTTGGTAAAACATGAACCCTTAACACAGCAGAACTGAAGCTCCATAAAAAAAACATGAAGTCGAGTGGAGTATCATGACAACATACACATATCTATAAACCAGTTTCCAGTAAAAAAAAAAAAAAACAAACAAAAGAAAAAGAAACTTCTGCTCTCCTGTTGAATGTTTGACACCATTTGAAAAGCAAAGCCTGCCAAACAAGCTCGGGGGCATTGTTTGGGCCTGCAGCTAAGCGCATTACAGGAGGTGCAGCATGGGAGCAAGTTGAGACCTGACATTGTTTGAGGTTCATGTGAGAACGATGTGAAGAGATAATGTGGGGGAGATCATCTGAGCATGCCATCTAAGGCACATAGCTTCATCTGAGGCTGCAGTGGAGGAATCACTCAGACCACAGTCCTTAAAGTCCTTCCATTTAAAACACAGGCATCAACAACAGTAAACAATTACCTTTTAAAAATGTGGAAGCATCATAATGCGCTATATTACAAAACGCAAACACTGAGCCAAAGAGCATGCAAATGGACAACACCGCCATGGACAGGCGGAGCACAACATTAAACTGAAAGCACCCTGATTACAAGGCGGCACACCATTACTTGAATCCCACCTGCGCCTGAGGCAGTTCTACTAGAAACAATAGGGAAGGACAAAGAAGAACATGCGGTGCAGCTCTTACCATTTCCGAGTCTGTGGCCTCGCCGCAGAAGCTTTTGGCCAACAGACACAGTCAGTCTGTCAGACATGAACCCAGGCTCACATGCTGGCTCATCAATCGTCGCTTGAGCAGACACCTAGTGGGAGAGAATCAATGACATCACAATATGTACTTTGACAAATCAATAATCAACAGAGAAAGCAGACAGAACAAGTCCTTCCAAGCACAAATACAGTTTAGTTTCTTCCAAAGAGTAATCAAGAAAACTCTCAAACTAAATGTAATGCAATAAGCCCATTAGGGGGAAATACTGAGAGTCCTGACAAAAAAACTGTGATAACAAGCAATCAGAGTGTAACCTTCACCAACTGGCCCTAAACTGTTATTATGTGAATCATATTTGATCACCACATGAATGGATTGCCAGTAAAATGTAATCAGTTGTTCCCAGTTCCACCCTGCACCTAACCTGAAAGGTTCATCCAAATCCATTGAAAACTTTTTTTTTTCCACACACACAAAAAAGCCATATTTAAATGGTGGGAGAGCTAAAACGATGTATGGTGAACAATTGTTAAACCTTGTCAAAAAGTCATAAGATTAAAGCCAAATTGCCTCCTCCAAAAAACACACACCATTTTATTCAGTTTTAACAGTATACGGCACATTTCACAATCCTAGACAGAAGTGTTGCATTTATTGCATCAGGTTATTTACAATTACTAGTTTGAGGTCAAATTGAAACAAAAAGTACATCTCACAGATGATGGAACTGAATACACCAAGATATTTGACACAGTGAGCAAAGCCCAGGAAACAGCAGCAGCAACCCATCATGTTTATGTGGTAGAATCACATGAGAAGATCTGTGATTCCTCCACACAGTGTAGCACAACACAAGGATACCAGCTGTTTCTAAAGAAACACAATTTGAGACCACAAGTTGGCAGTGTTGCAATCCATCTCAAGTCAAGTCTTTCAGCATGATTCTTCATGTTTGCTGTGTTCCCAGAACTTTTTGGCTTTTCATTTTGCACAACTTGTCAACAGTGTGGGTTTAGTCCTCTTCATCTCGTTCATTAACTCCAAAGAAGTGAAAATGCTGCTCCACACAGTCTTTTAATCCAGAGGGAGCCACTCAAATTTGTTTTTTGGACATCGTCCAGGGTGGTTAGTTGTTCAATCAGCTCAACTTTGCCAAAAGTGTAAGTCAAAGTATACTGTGTGAAAAGCCTTCAAGCCACTGTTTCCACATTGAGCAAGTAGCCCAAAGTGAAGTTGAAGCACTTATCTTACAATGTGCATAATGGATATCAGGACATCAGTTTGTTCCCCGGCTGCATCGCTTGCCACAGTCATAAATTTATAATTGTTTGCTGGCTTTTATGCATCTATTCATAGTCTTCACTGTCTGCATTGTGATGCATCAACAAAATGATTCCCCCAAATCAGGAAACATAATGTTGAAAAAAACATCAACCGTAGAATAGCTGAATTTTGTTAAAGGGAAGACTATGTGTGATTGCTTAAAGACAAGTGTGTGAGAGCACAGCAGTGCATGTTGGGCAGTAAAGAAGATCAGATGAATCCACCTCGACATGTTAACCAAACACCCCCCATCCCTCCTGTGTTGACACGTGGCCCCTGACGATGGGGCTAAATGCTCACTGAGGAAGGGGCTCAAAGCTGCTTTGTAAACACACACACGGTGCTTTAAGTAAAGTGGAATTTAATCGTAGAAAAGGTGCTTCTCTCAACAAAACTTCAACAACTACAGCTTTCTGTTCCTCTGGCATTCTTAAACCATGCTCTTGTTACAAGACTAACATGATCCTAAAATAATCCTTTTAATAGCACAGCAACCTTTGAGAGACAACATGACCAAAAAATGGACGACAGTGTACACAACAGCAGAAAAGAATTAAATAAAACGAGGGGAATGATAGAGAGGAGATGTTGCTGTACCCAGACTTTGTTGGAAAATGCAGAAAACCCTTTGAAAAACAAGCCACTCATTACATGGAAAGTTTGCCAAGAAGGTCAACCTAGTCGGAGGTATATCACAAGCATCACTTCAGCTCAAAAAAGTCTTCTCCTTTGTTACAACTTTGAGTTATTTTCCCATTAAGCTTCAAAAACCTTTAAACAGGGTTTTGGAGTGTTGTTTTGTCATCAGCTAAGCGCAGCTATAATTCAACATATTGCACTCATAAGCAGATGTCCGATTTCACTGTGTATACATTGGGATGGCAAACCAAGGTTTCAAACAAAAGCAATCCACATATTTTCCTCCTTAATAATTTACCGCCCTGCTCGTCCATTTGATGGAGCCAAGGAGTGACTGGACCACTGAAAACTCTGGTGAAACTTCACTCAGCCATTCTTAATCTACTCATTTGATTATTTGTAAATTACATGTTCATGTTAAAATGATCTATTCACTTTCTTTCCTTTCGTTATTTTACTTTGGTTTGTTTTTTTAGTGCAATACATGAACATTTGAGGTTTTTCTAAAGATCATTCAGAAACTGATACTGATGGTTCAGTCAATTTGGTCAATTTAACAGTGAGGCTGAAGGGTTAATAACTGTTCATCACTTTGTCTCAAGCCTTTAATCAGTAATTCTCGTGGCAAGTATTGTCATTCAGGTGCACAATGCGGTCATAGTATGTCAAACCATGATGGTTTTGAAAGGCGAAAAGAAACCTGGACATGTTAAAGTTCACTTGGTTGAAATTTAACCTGCTGACGACGTCACCAACGGAACAGGGGCGAGGCTCGCTCGCTAGCACCTCCGCGCGGAGGGAGACCTCCTGGGTGTGACTGCCAGTTACCGTGTGCGCGGCGGAACAAAAACACAGAAACTGAATCAACTGTGTGGTCAAACAACCCCCAGACGCCGTCCTGTCGTCTCACTATCAGTTCCAGGCCACTTTTTGAGCCGGTTCTCGGTGAAATCAGAGTTCGCCGTTAGCTTGCCCCTGCCAGGGCCGCTCGGGGCACCTTGAGCCACCTGGATGAGGAGCCCAACAGCGAGAGGCGAGGCTAGCGTCACCTCGAGCCTGATAAACAAGTTATCCTGACTTGGAGAAAACATGGAGAGCTGAGAACGCTCAAAAGTTTAAGAAAAACGCGGGCTACTACATGTTACCGACTTTTAAAGTTACCCCTTTATCTCTGCAGGGCGACGAGGCTGAATGGAACCTACACAATTATCAAAGCAGGAAGACTCACCTGGAAAACGACAATTAAAACGCCCAAAACCGCGAATCCAGCGGTTCCCATCTGCCTGTGTATCTTCTTCCTAATCCTCTGAGTCGGCAAAAAGTGAAAAAAGTGCTCAATTGAGGAAAATACGGAGCGTTATCCCGCCGCGGCGTCGTCTTCTCCCGTACTTTTACGAACTGAGCGAGTTCAGCCGGGCGAGTTGCTGCAGGTACTTTCGGCGCATGACGTCAGCTCGCAGGTGCGTGGTTTCCGGGTTCCAGATATGGTCACACAGGCCAGGCGCACCTGGGGAAGGCTGAAACCCGGAGTTTCTGTTCCTGCCCCCTCGGCAGTGGCACACACAGACAGAGGCAGGAAAGGAGTGTGGAGGTGTGTGTTGTTAATGATCGGCACTGAGTAGTTCTGACAGACTGTCAGTCTGCTGCGGTGTGCCTCCCACTTCCTCTCTCGCTCTGTCTGTCTGTCTGTTTGCCTGTCTGTCTGTCTCTCCCTCACTCACGCACGCACGCACACACACACACACACACACACACACACACACACACACACACACACACACACACACACACACAC
>JAUESF010019657.1:0-10022 GCA_032274765.1 Malacoctenus tetranemus | reverse complement strand
TCTGAATGTGCCAAACTAAAGTAGCTACACATCTGCACATGGTCTGTTAAGAAGGGGCCAGTGTATTTATTGTTTTGAGAGACAGGGTCTATTGTATTGTGTTTGCTGCATTAGTTTCTATCACAGACTTAAGAGTCCTTTTTATTTATTTTATTTCTTATTTTTTGGTTTTATTTCTCTAAAAGTTCAGGAAATTCCAATGATAAATAGAGGTTACATTTTTTGTATTTAAAAGGGTTTACTTGCATTATTGTGATATATCACCATTACATAAGTGGATATTTTGGTCTCAATAATGTCTACAATAATATCGTTTACCGTCAATAATTTGTGGGACAGTATATCGTCCACCAAAATTTGTTATCGTCCCAGGCCTACGTCAAAGTCAGAAGGATTCAATCTGAGATGCAGCTCGGAACAAAAAAGTAGTCATTAAAAAGATGTTTACCAAAAACAAAACTTCACCATGTAGGAAAAGAAAGTTCAGAAATAATTACAGCAACAAACACAGAACACATGCGAGGGACAGCGGACAAGGATCTAACAGCAACAGTCACTGGCAGAAAACAGGAAGGACAACAGAAGATGTGGCTGACAGTGAAAGAGGAAGAGTGGTGAGAAGGAGGGGAGAGAGTGGGCTCACAGACTGTTTAAAATCTAAGCTACTGAAAGGCCCACAGTATTTTCATTGCATCTACTTGTGGAAAGATCTCAGCACCACTCGACATAAGTCCCAGTGACATTCTCAGAAAGCTTTCACCTTCCTGCTGGGCAACAATGTTTGTGGTCATTCTGGGTGGTTTGCATTATGAGTGTGTTGGAGGCAGTAACAGAAACTGCACAATCAAGACAAACATAATATCTGCACACCAAAAAATTACACTTTGAGCCAGATCTGCTGAGGTCACAATTTGTGTGTACAGGCAGAACAGCTGCAGTGCTGCAGTGTGTATCACCAAGTAGCATTGAGCACGGAGGCCCGCCTCTTTATGAGTTGCAGATCATCAAGAAAGACCTATTTTCTTCCAGGAACTTTCATCAGGGAGAGATGAGGGGCGGGGAAAGTGGTTTTTACCTGGGTCATTGTGGTGGAAATGCACTGGGGCTTTCAAAAGTCTGGAGTAGATAAAGATTGTTTTCCTGCTATTTACCAGACTCCTTCCAAGCCCCTGCTGGAGGCAGCAAGCCATGTGGGAGGGAGAGAAGGAGCCCTGCTGAGAGAGGGAGGTGGAAAAGAGGACGGCTTGTGTGAAGCAGTTTGAGGGCGTGCTCTGAAGGGACTGGCACAGGCTGAGCTTTTACATCCTGTTGTAGATCACTCACAATACAGGACACATTGATCAGTTACTTGCTCCTGGTCTGATGTTAATGTGGCTGTGATGGGGCAGACCGAATAGGGTGGGAATGGGGCAAGGGAAGTCACCCCAAGTGTGCGCGCTACCTTCTACACACCGGGACAGGAGGGGAGACACAGCTGTCCCAGTCAGGTCTGGGCCCCAGCCAAACATGAGAGGCCACAGGACAGCACACACACACCAGGGTAGAAGAGGGAAACGCTGGTGTGACTCCACATACGCAGACTAAGGTGGAGCGACAACTACTGGGCTGAACAGCTGTGCACGAGACAGATGAAGGAAAATAGCAGGAACAGACCAAGCACAAGGAAGTGAGAACATAAAGAACTGTAGGAGCAAAGTGGCCAGAGACAGAGAGGAGGCAAGGCACAGTGAGACCAGTGAAGCACAGAGCAGTGGGAGGGCAGTACAAAGAAACCATGCACGACATGAGGATGTGTGATTCTGGACTTCTCTGTAGATGGTTGAAATACTGATGACAGCAGACACCACAGATGTATGTTGATCAGCTGTGGTGAAAAGTGATGCAGTATGACAGAGCGCCCTGTGGCTTCCTGAGCTCTCACCCCACAAACCTGCTTCTGATGGATCAAATGTTACATTGGGAGTCAAAAGGAGTCCCAGGGCCGAGTTGGTATGCAGGCACTCACAGGCCCTGGCTGTCAGCCACACAGTCAGTTTACCCCAGCACACAATGGGATCACCTCCTTGTGCTGAGGTTGATAAGGCCCAGAGTAGTGAGTGTTGTCACTTTGAACTGAACTGTTCAGAATATTCTGCCCTTCATAGAGCAAGTGAATGAGGTCCTGGAAGGAGTGACAACAACCAATGGGGGGGGGGGCAGCTCAATCCAAACCAGCAGTGAGCTGTTGGTGGAGCTGCTCGCTGGCCACCACCTACAGTAGGTTATTGGGATGGGAAGTCTTCAGAACGTTGCCCCTGTGTGAGGTTGTGTTCCATGTGTGGTAGGATGGGACAGGCCTTGCTCTATATGTGGAGCGCACCACATATAGAGCAAGCTTTGAAGCAGCAAGATGCAGTTGAGGCCAGAGGCTGGTTGGTTCTTGGCATGGCTGCAACCAAAGGCTGCTGTGGTGGACACCGGTGAATGCACTATTAAGTAGATCAGAAGGTACCAGAGGAGGTGTCCTCAACCTGTGCCCCTCCGCAGGGGACGTCCCCCCCCCCAGCACCAAACCAGAGCACTGTCATGAGGTGAAGGAGCACGCTGAGGATCTCCTGAACCCCAGGGACATGTCTCTGGGGTTCAGCGTCCATCACCCTAGCAGTTACCAAGGTCCACAAAGGCAAGAACCATGAGGCGGAGAACACACACTCAACACCACCTAAGTTCCTTGACACTAAGCATCAGTTGTGGGTGACGCATATCTGCAATCTCAACTGGCCAAGTCGGTTCATGGCTTTGACTGTGATGTGCTGATAATAGCAGACGCACACCGCTGAGCCTTCCACAGAGACGATCCAGCAGGACACTGGGATGGAAAGTGACTGTTGAACCAAGGACCGGGAGGAACAAAGCAGGTTCCATGCTGGCCAGGACACAAACATGCAGTGCTTGCATCCTCTTCCACATGATTGAGTGAGCACTGGTTTAACGGTCCCACCCACACCTGTATAATGGGTTGGGAGGAGGGCCACTTTTGCCAGTGATCTGGTCTCTCATGTGTGTGCGTCTGCACAATCTTAACGAGGGTCACCTCGTTAAAGCAGACTTTGTCCTGTGTGAGCCTCCATCATCAACGGGAACAAGTCACAGCCGAGCATGACATCGTGACGATGTGGATCAGCACCTCCGTTTTGGCTCGAGCCTGCGTTCATGTTTCTGTCATGCTGACTGACAGTAGGAGAGAAACTACGGTTGAGAGCTTGATGCATGTGAGGGTCAGAGCGGTGACTGGAGGTTGGATTCTGGGGCTGGTTGTATGTCCATGTAAACAGCAGCAGCAGGAGTAAAGCAGTTGCTATGCAGACTTTCTGAGTGACGAAGCGAAGCTGGAACTCCAAACTCTCCATGAGAAACAGTTGGTCTGTATTCCTACGCTGTAGGAAGGCAACACACATTGGTCTATCACTGATCAAATGAGATGTGGGATGTGAGCAGCACCAATTGACTTTTTCCACCTGAGGCAGGAAGGCCTGACTCTGACAGACTGGGAAGCCTGACCACTGGAGAGAAACATGAAGTACAACTGCTGCTTCTCCACATGAGCAGGAGGCAGGTTCTACGCGGAGCACGAACTACTGACACCAATGCTTCAGCTTGATCAAAGCCTGCTGGACACATTGAACATTTTAGTGTGCTGGGGAGCAGCAATGGGTCCCTTCAAGAGGAGCCAGAAGAAAGTGCAGAAGAGAGTCGAGTCAGCGTTCCCCTATCCTCTGTACTGCCAGCACAACATTAAGAAAACTAAGGTGAAAGCATTCAAAAGAATAGACACTTCTGTGTCACGGATTGGATGGATGGATGATGGATGGATGGATGATGGATGGATGGATGGATGATGGATGGATGGATGGATGGATGGATGGATGGATGGATGATGGATGGATGGATGGATGATGGATGGCCTGGGTTGGGTAAAACAGTAAAACCATGGTTAGACGTGTTTAAGACATTCATGCTGAACATCAGTTAGTTGTCATGTTGTTAAGCTTCTTTCCATCCATTATAAAATAGATAGTTTTGCATTGGAAAACAATCACACAGTATGTTTGGTGTATACAGAGCGTTTGTCACTTTGCTTCAGTGGAATGACTAGAATTAAAGAGACACTGTGAGAGCAGTGAGGAATCCAGAGGCCTGATCTGTGTGTAGAATGCAGACCACTGAGCAGGCAATGTGGGACCACTCGTATCACTAAAGGAAAGAATTAAAATCACAACGTGGTCTAGAGAGAAAGAAGTGCGACTGGAGTCCAGCAGAGAGAGTGAGGTCTGAGGCCTCGCAGGCGTGTTGAAGCAGCAGCTGCATGGTGGTCAGCAGAAGTGAGCTCCGCCCCTTTTCCCCTGTCTTTTCTTGTTGCTGCTCTGTGAAGGTGGAGATGGAAGAAAGTTGCTGTGCATGGTCAGCCTGACGTCCATTCCTTTTCCTTTGTTCTCTCTTTTCTCGCTCATAGGAGTCAGAAGTGCAAGTCTGTGAGTATCCGGTGATTGGTTGATGTGAGTGTTCGCTTTGGATTCGGAGTGACGGGAGGCATTGGAGTCTTGTGAAGGAGTTCCACAGTGTCTCAGACTATGATCCTAACTGGCAGGCTAACATTCATCAGAAAGCTTTGTTGAATGACCGTGAACACTGATGATTTTTTTTAACAGTGGAACATTGGCCAAGAAAAGCTGCAGTAAAGTGAAATAAGGCACCACAGTCGAGTCACACATCCAACCCACCCACATTATCGGAAAGTGGAGGCATAAATATGCAACATTTGTCCAACTCTAACATTAGTTTAGGACCAAAGCAGACTCACATCGGACAGGGTTGACCTTACCTCGTCTGACCAGGTAGGGTTTCGTGTAGTCCCAGCTCTCGTTGTCATTCTTTATCACATTTAGACGTGTCGGCTGGAATGTGATGGAGAAGAAGGAATCAGTCAGAAGCCATTGATGGACTGTATGTCATTCACACCGATACTACAACATGCGGCCTGTTAGTTGTTCTAATCTTTGCATTTTCTTTAACCTTTTTCTCCGATGTTTCTTTGATCCAGGAGGAAACAGATCACATCTAAAATGAATCCTCTGGCAGCCAGAGAGGCCTGGATACTCTTTAGTGCCATGCTGCTCAGACTGAGCTCTGAGACTGTCGAGCCCGAGGAATTCATGAAGCTGCTCACAGCACATTACGTCTCACCTGCCTCTTTCTAGGACTGTTCAGAGGCCAAACTCGATTGCAGACTGAAGAAAATGGTCGGAACTTCTAAAACTCTTGATTTTGCCAGTGCTCGTCTCATCGGCTGATCCAAAGTCAAGAAAAACAGCAGAATTTCTTTGGTCAAGTGTGTGATGCCACATTTTGCTTTGTTTGATTTTCAGTGCATTTGCAAAACAGCCAAATGACGTGTGGATTAAATGGGGCAAGTTTAAAGGTGGAGTCTGAAGTTCCCCCTCCCGAAAATAAACACTAGATTTAAAAAGGTGTAAACCAGCTCAGTCCGTAGCCTTGGGTCTCTGCTCTCCAGTGGTAGTGATGTTTTTTGCAGCTCCCTCTGGCTTTATTTTTATCTTTCCCTTTTGTTAGCCTCGTTAGGGCCGTTTCTGGGTGGAGATTGTGTTATTGTCTCTAGCCAATGACGGAGCTATATGGGCGTGATGCTCTGTGGGCAAAGTCATGGCTGGGAGATGTCAGACAGAGTCGCTGAAACTTTAGAATAAATGGTGGAAGCTGTGAAGAAAAGGAAACACTGTGCAGCAAAGACAAGTGTAGACAGTGCAGCTGGAAAACCAGAGTCAACACTGGTGTCACTGTCACTGGCTTCCCAGTGTTGAAGGAGAGGCTTGGACTGAAGAGTGATGCGGGTTTGGCCTGCTTACTCTGGGACAGGTACGTGCAAACTGCATCACTGATAGCCTGATAATTTAGCAGCATGCTAAGCTGCTAACCAAGTAGCGTATTTGTTAGTAAGTTATGCTGCCAGTAGACACAAGCATCATCGAGCATTGTAAGCAGTCTGTCTGCATTAGTAGCTAATAACTGTGACTGTAATGATGCTGGTGTTGACTGAGTGTGTGTGTACTAGCTGTGCTGGAAGAGACGGGACGGGCACTGATTAGCTGAGGGGAGGGGCTCTCAGTTTGGACAGTGTTGGTAAACAGAAACATGGAACAGCATCGGACTGTACCTTTAATGTATGCTGGGGGGGGCAAAGCATTCACACATAACTTTGGGCGGGGCCAATGGTCCATGTGTAATGTTGGGTGGGGCTAATAAAGGGTGGGATGGGGCAAATGCACCTACAAAAAACATGGGCAGGGCAAATTTATAGTGGGTTAGATCCAATGACAGTAGTGCCCAGAGGGGTGTGATTGGGATGGACGGCCTCTGTGATGTGAACCTGCTGCATGGTGTTCTGTTGTAACAACGGACACCATGTTCAAGCATTAGGGTGTCCAACAGTGCACACGGCACCACGACACTCTGGGCCACAGGTCGATGATTGACTTTGTGGTTGCGTCTTCTGTGTGTTTCAAAGTAACGTGGGTCAGAGCCAATGTATTTGTGCATTGCAGGGCAAAAGCATTTGCACAAAAGGGGGCGGAGCTATGCGTTTTCAAGTAGTGTGAAGAGAGGTCAAATCATTTACTATTAACATGGGGTTATTGAAGGCTGCAGTTCATTCTGTCACTCACTCATGTATCACCTCAGCCCAGTCTGGCCACTCTGTTGCTGTGAGTTCACATGACAACACTCACTTTTAAAGTGGCAGGAAGAAAACCTCCCAGGTATGAAGCTAACTTGATCACTGCTTGATTACCAGTGTTTTTATCACTTGTCCACTTTTATTTTCATTCCATCAATCATACATTCAATATCAAGATGAGATGCACAATTCATAATCATCTGTTTAACTCACTCTGCTGTTTGAGTCTTTGGTTTCCATGACAATGTCTCAGCTTGTTTCAGATTGTCTTTTACAGTCACCTGTGGTTGCAGCAGTTCCCTAAACCCTTGTCAGGCTGGCGTGCTGCGATATGCAACATCATGGAAGCAGAAAGGAAATTGTAGGCAGAACGAAACTCAAGCACAGGTCATCGAGAGAATGGTGGAGAAAGGCACATCTGCCAGTCTTTGCTTGCCTTTCTGTATCACTGTCCATTAAAAGCGCATAAAGTTACCCCCATGTTTTCTAGCCTGTTTTCTATGGACAGGTGATTGGGCTTGACTTATTTCTCTTACCCTTGCGTATTCAATTTTGAGGGTACAGCAACCTGCGTAGATGTCTGCTCCATTCAGAGCTGCTTTGGCCTTCTGAGCACTCTGAACGGACTCAAACCTGGGAGAGACGGGTTAAGGAGAAAAGACAGCACATTGCACAACACAGACAACCCCAGTGCACCACCCATACCATAACCACCCCAGTGCACCACCCATTCCTTAACCACAACCACATGATACAATGTTGGCAGGCATAGTCGCATAGTACGATGCAAATCAGTTCTGAACAAAAGACTGAAAGCACGTCACCTCTGGCCTTGATCTGACATCAACAAGTATTCTTTCAGTGAGAATAACCAATAACTTTCCCCCCTCAGAAAACTCTGTTACCTGACTCAGTCTTAAGGTCTCATTCAGCTTTGAATGGGCTGGCCGTAAAGCCTCTGGGAAACATTGACACTCAAGCCACTAAATTTTAAGGACTGCATTGATTCCAGGAGTTTCGACAAACCCCAAATCTGGTGCAAAAAGCAGAAAAAAAACATGCTCAATATCTTGCAAATCCTTTGACCTGGATTCAACTGAATACACAAGATGATACATGTTCAAACTGATGAACCTGTACTTTATCCAGGCAAAAAAACACACATTTTCAATTTGATGCAAAATGATACAATGAACAGAGGCAAGAGAAAATAGGAATGTTGAGGAGTGCCCAAAACATACCATCTGAAACATGCTACATGTGAAGAGAATACCTGCAAACAGGTGACTGTGATGAACATGTAGCCAGTGAAGAATCTTGCACGGCTCACATGTCCCTTTGTAGGCCATCATTCTGATTACAAGTCACACCTTAGGAGCAAATTCCTCAAGCCCTCTGTGAGAAAAATCAGGTCGAATATACGACTGCAGGATTCAGAGAATCCAGCGTGGCTGAACAGCAGCGCTGACTAAGTGTGACCTTCAATCTGTCAGATATTGCATGTTCATGACCAAGTTGATCAGTGGTGAGTCACAGTCTCTGGGAGATGTTTGCGATTATGTAACGAGTCAATGAGTTCCCTTTCATTTGGAACAAAGGGGGATAAGGAACGAGGCTGCCATCCAAACAGTGCTCACGATTTCACTTCATGATTGTGGAGCTGCAGCTGAGAAGAGCCAGAGAACAGACTGAGCAGGGTGCAACAGAGAGGACTCCTCAGGAGGGGCTGCAGGATAAGTGAGGAAGCAAGTGTAGTGAACAGGCAGACGGCAGACGGGTCACTGGCAGCACAACACAGGGGTGAGTGCTCAGAAAGGATACTCCACCATGGCCTGAATTCCATTTCGTTTAAAGATGACAATCCTCAGCACGCTGCCGATGGGATTACACACCGTGTACAGGACATCCTGAGCCAGACAGGAGACAAACACAGGATTCAACATTAAAGGTCTTTGAACAGAGTATTTATACTGCAAATTAAAGCACAATTAAGTAGAACACACACAATTATTCTATGGATTAGATGTTGCTGATATCTTTTGCTGCTTGTTTGTTTGACATCTTTTCCAAAGTGAAAATACAGGGAGAGGATCAACACCAGCATCCCCACACCACCATACTGCCTCCACCATGTGTGACAGTAGGTCCTGTACATGCAGGCCACAATCTTTAATGTTGTCCACGCACAGCTGGAACACCAGACACTGGTTGATGCCATAATCTGATTCTAACATACTATTTCCCACCTCTGATTGGCACATTTATATTGTTTCATATTAGAACAATTTTACGATTTAAATCGAGCCGCCAGTTTTGTCATGGGACTCTGCGTTGCTCACTCCGGCCCCTGAGATACATTTGACATTGGTCCATGGCATCTGTCACTGAGGGCACACTCACATTACACAACCATGTCCAAGCATGTTTGTCACCTACATTTTAGGTCTGTGTTGGTGCAACTGTGTTGTGTATAACAGGCCTCTGTGTCCCAGCACGGTCAGAAGCGGTGCGCTTCAGCACAGTTTGCCTGACGTGCACCCGCACAAGCAGGGATCGTATGCACAGCATGGACCATCGTAAAGACGTCTATACACAAGAACATCATCAGCTGCGGAGGCACAGGGCACATGCTGGTGTAGTATCTGCTCCTCTTGCATTGATTGGCCCTGTTCCTTTTCGTGAGTGCACGATGCTCCTCTCTGTAGTGGGAGAAGTTATGACCATGAAGATGGTTTGAACAGGATAGGAGAGAAGGCCCGACATGGTCTGAGACCAGCACTTTCCCCTTTACGAAAGAGGACGTACAGAAACAAGGCGTCTGCCGCCCCTCATCCCAAGCTTTGCACCAAGTCCAGCTTGGTGCAGAGGAGACAGGAGGGCCGAGTTAATGAGCCAAGCCCAAGATCTTTCTAACCTAGTGTGCATCCAAGTTAGTCTTCAGAAAAAGCATTCGGCGGCTCTTTCTCCGAGTTCGGTTCGAACAACTCGTTTTGACACTTTGCTTGTAATGAACGACTGAAGAAACTACAAGATGGTGTCAGCAGAACTCCTTCATCGCTCCACGCACCAACCAAGAAGATGCACTGCACTGGTCAGATGAAGAGGTGGTTATCTGTGAATCGCCACCAAGTCACTAAAAGGTCAGTCATGCAGTTGGTTTTCAGCTTCCATCACTGTGCTGCAACTGTGTATCAACAGCAGGTGTTTCACCTCTCAGACCTTTTTCACACTTCCGCGTTTTAAACCGGATGTGGTGCTGGAGTTTTTCCGGTCGCTATATTTTCAGTAGTAA
>JAUESF010019652.1:0-10045 GCA_032274765.1 Malacoctenus tetranemus | reverse complement strand
GTGTGTGTGTGTGTGTGTGTGTGTGTGTGTGTGTGTGTGTGTGTGTGTGTGTGTGTGTGTGTGTGTGTGTTGTGATTGAGGGAGGACCTTATGTGCTCCATTCGTCTCCCCACTCTTTTCTCACTTTGACGGTATCACTTCTACTTGGCAGTACACTCCCTAAGTCACATCACATAATATCACCTGATCGGTTTTGTCCAGCTCTCCTCTGCCCACTCGGCCAAAACATGAACCAAATCACTCATTTTTTGCACAAATAAACAAAAAAAAAAAAAACCTTTGTCATGTTGCCACATGAACACTGAATTGTAAATTATTCTCTGCTTGTGCTGCACTGAGAAGAAAATAGGGAGCAGGAGCGAGGAGCAAACGCTGCAGAGTATTTTGCCGGATTTACTTGATGCGGCCTGCCATGGAAAAGTCATTTTCTACTCTGACTTGCATGCCACTGCCTGATTGAAGCGAATAAGTGGAGATGAGCACAGTTTGTCCAAGTCATTTACATGGTTCAAACTAACTCAATTTCCTCTGCGTTCACTTTAGAAGCAAGAGGATTTCTTTGATATTCGGGTTCGTGTGTTAAAGTTTGTGAGAGTGTGCTTGAAGTAAAAAAAAACAAACTGTAAAGATTTACACATAGCAGTGATGCACAGGGAAGCATCAGCATCTGTTAAAAAACAAAAAACAAACACTATATATACAAGTGTTTTCTTGACTGCAGTGATCCCCTTGATGAGTTTCGAAGCCAGGCTATGTAAAAGAGTGATGGACAGGTGGTTTGTCCAATCACCTGCCAAGCACTTTTTTCCAGTGTTTCTATTTGTTTTCTTTGGAGAGGAGCAATTTTGTGAAATCCCAGAAAAGCAGTGTGAAGTTCAGAGGTTCAAAGTCACAAATTTGTACATGGGGACACTGGACCTCACAGTTTGTACTAGCTTGGTTTGTCCTTACTCTCAGCAGCCACACAGGATGATGTCATTACAGCACCCGAAGATCAGCAAAGGGAAAATACACACGGCTTGCCAAGCAGATTGTTCATTAAAATCCACCAGCGCATACGGCCGGCTTCTTAGAGGAGGGAGCCGACAGAAGAGGCAAATCAAACAGAATGCATTTGTGATCAGAGATTGAACCCTCCATATTTCCAGCTGAGTGACAAGCCTGTGGTAAACACAAGATCAAGGCCTGATTCAAAGGCAGGCTTGATTTAAGGCTCTGTTAATGTTATTAAGAATTCATCAAGTACTCAAACCCATGTTTGTCAAAGATATCAAATAAGAAAGCTGAGGAGAGAGTCAGTCAATAGGGAGGGCTGCAAGACAAGCAGATTTAGGCTTGATGCTGATCAGATTAGTC
The DNA here is from genome assembly GCA_032274765.1 of Malacoctenus tetranemus. Classification (NCBI taxonomy): domain Eukaryota; kingdom Metazoa; phylum Chordata; class Actinopteri; order Blenniiformes; family Labrisomidae; genus Malacoctenus; species Malacoctenus tetranemus. The sequence goes on along the minus strand of JAUESF010019652.1, from coordinate 8,689 downwards.
CTGAACTGCTGTTATACAACTTTCAAAATTTTGGGGTCACTTTTTGCACAACAAGCTTTTGGTGATCGTCAAGAATCAGGTGGCATTTGAAATGTTGGAGCGGTTGACTTGACATCAAAAGCGCTGGAGTTAAAAAAAAAAAGTGAAACTTCAAGGATTAACTTGTGAGTGTCTGTCAAAGTTGAAATAGCACCAAATAATAACACAATAATCATCTAAACAGACGACACAGCACTGCTTCACTTGACCTATTCCTAGTACCCAATCAAACTTTGTACGTTTTCAGAGGGCAAGGAGACTATAAGATAATAAAAAGTGCTGCTTCCACTGCAGCTCGGCTTCCTTCCTAACTTTATGTCCAACCAGAGTCTTCCCCAAACAGAGACTCTGAGGAAAAACACAAGGAGCTCCAGGTGAAACGGTCCAGTCATCAAAGAAAAGAATGGTCTCAATCAGAAAGTGTCCCGAGTTTGTCTCAGCCAATACCTTTATTTTGTTTTATGTCTGCATTTATTCCTAAGTATTGACATCATCACTGAAGGTGTCTTTTTGTTATAGACGAAATGCATTTTCATTTCTTTTTTTTTTCATTTATAATAACTGTGACCATCACCTGCCCTCACTGGCTGCTGGCCATCTTGCTGAGGGTGATCATCAGGTGAAGAGGTGCACAATGAGGGCTGTGCAAGAGAGACAAGAGAAAACGGGAAGGAAGGAGAGGAGTGGGGTTAGAGAGGGTGGTAGTGGTGGTGTGGGGGGGGGGGGTAATCAAAGAGTGAAATGATGAGCAGGTACCAATCATGCTCTGAGTCAGATGGTCTGCATGCAGTGTGTGACCTATCAGCCCAGTATCTAGAACTAGGAGAGGGTGAGTAAGTAGAAACAGGAGTGAAGAACACAATGACGTGAGAGTAGACACGGGATATATTATCACAGTCATGTTATCGGTGGCCACTGAGCAGGCACCTGACTCGGGCGTGATGGGGCAGTAAAAATGCCGGTGGGTGTATCCTGCTATTACCAGGTGACAGTAACTAACAGATGTAAAATTGGGAGCAGTCTTTGTTCATGTGGTGGGGAGATTACCATTACAACCACAGCCCAGGGCCAGACCCAAACCAATGGTGTCAGGTCCACCAGATAACCACAAAACCAGAGAGGTGCACCCCATGAAACCTGCCCCAAACATCCAGCCATCCACAGGACGAAACCTGGACCCCAAACCGCAGGGGAAGCAACACCGAACCATCGCACCCCCACCCCTGAGGCACACCACAGCCCCTACCAAGGCCAGGAAAACTCAGGCGCAGCAAACCCCGGGCATGGCGCCACCAGTCCTGGTCCGCAAAGACATAACAAGGGCAATGAGGCTGCCACCCTGCCCGACAGAGCGGCGCAACACCTGGGCAGGTGCCCCGCAGGGCCAGGACCGAGCCCACAGCCAGCCTGCAGAGCCGAGGGCCAGAACCTGAAGCTCCTGCACGAGCTCCTGCACCGGAGCCCGCAGTCCCCTTTCCTAGCAAAACTGGAGGCCCCACCAAAGCCCCCAAAGAGCCTCGCTGGGAAACCCAGGCCACAGCACACCACAGCCCCGACCAGGGCGGGAGAGTGGAGTTGGATCAAAACTGTACACAAGCCAACATCTTCAAAACTAAAGATGCTGGGATGACACAGGACAGATGAACCAAAACAAAAGAGGGAGAGAAATAAAGTCTGAAACTGACATGTAAGAGCTTCGTTTCTTCAGTGTTTGAAAATAATATGCTATTCTGGTCAGGCTGTAAAAGTCCTGCCTTCACTAAAAGGAGATGTTAGCGATATATGTCCATATTTGGTTCAAAATGTTGAAGTGTGTCAGTTCTACTTTTGAGGTTGTACAGGTCCACAGTCTTCTTGACTGTTTTGCTGCAGTTGAGACAAGCTTTACCAAACATCTCTGTGTTAAAGCCAATGTTCAAGTACTCTATGTTGTTTCGTGAAGCGTGCAGGCCAGAAAATCCATTGATGATGAATTTCTCTATCAAGCTCATACCAAAACACTTCCGTCAACATTTCTTGCCATAAGCAATGTGTTGGCAACCGATCCATATAAGGACAATATAAAAGTAGAATGTGCTGCTAAGAATTGTTTTTACTATGATAATACAACGATTATTATTGACTACTTGCTGTAGACAAGTCCTGATAGGCATCTGATAAATTCCCGTTAACTTCTGACAGCCTGTTGATCTCCCATAGTATGTGTTTTTTTTTCCTCTTTTACCAAAGCTGGTAAATGTCCCTGGTGATGTCCCTTTTGGGGCTTTTGGCTGTTCTGCCATTACTGATTTGCTTTGCAATGAGATCGCAAACCCAACTGGTGTTCACTGACATATCCTGACCAAGCAATACCAACTTTTCTCCTTCTGTCCTCCTGTCAGCCGATGGTGTAATCCGCTCACATTAGTTCCAGTGGGGGCTGGCAACTCATCATAGCTGCTGGACACAGCGGCACCAAATCAGTTCTAGGTTGGATAAGTCCTATCCTGAAGGGACTCCAAATCCGCTGAGTCATATTTCTTGTTGGGATTGCGAGGCTGGCTCCGACGCTGGAGGAGGGGGACACACTCGAGACTGAGTGGATACGGACGGCCTGTCAGAGCTGGACACCGGGATGATGACCTTGGTGTCAGCTTGGGTTAGAGTGAAAAGCTTTCTTTGTGTGAAGAGAAAAACAGATTCACTTTGGAACAAGTATTGTGGACATATCAGGGAACTCCATGAAAGTTATCTCCCTCCATACCATGAAACGTGTCCCGAAAAGTATCTGATGCTTTACAAGTATAACCTTCACTCTACTTATAGTACTTGAACATTAACCTAATGCTGATGGCCCCAGCAAATATCTACATTTGTGAATGGGACCCAAAATGAACCCAAAAGTGACATTAACAGTGGAACAGGTGTCGTTTAGGCAAGTACTGATTTAGAGTTGGAGGTGAGGTAAGCATTAGTTTAACAAGACTTAGGGATGTGGATCATGTAAGAATTCAGCTTTCATACTCTTGTACATTTTGCTTTATGCAACAGGAAACAAGAACACTTCATGAAGCATAGAATGCTTTTAAGGAGCCCTCGAACGTTTTGATTCTTTTTCTTCTCTGGTGATGAATTTGAGGACCGTTTCATCATCAATGTGTGACTTGAGCCATGAAATGCATGTTTGCTAAAAAAAAAAAAAAAACTCTTCCTGTTTGCTATTTTTTCACATTTGTGTGTTTGTTTTCTCAATCAAAAGGTTTTGTTGTGTACCTCAGTTTAAGGAATATTAAGTGTAATGTGTAAAATATATTGGGGGGGGGGGGTCAGGTCCAGGCGGTGGTGCCTCTTGATTTGTTTTTTTCACCTGGGACATTTGCAAAATCATTTACAGAGCATTAGAATGTTACCTGCTGACCTTCATTTGTCCTCATGTCTGCAAGTTTACCTGAGTAACTTTACATGAGGTTGTTTGTTGTCATGGAGCACGAGAGTGTAATATAAGATAGTTTTACAAAGCTTACCATCAACTTCACGTTTCTCTGTCCTGTTTCTCTCCGCTGCCTGTGACTGAGAGCATGTGTGTGCCGGGGAGCGAGAGGGGGAGGGCGATGCAGGGAGAGCACACTGCTCTCTGTGAGGGGAGGGGGAGGAGCAGCACAGAGCTGCTGCTCAGGAAGGAAGCAAAGCAGAACTTTAATGTGGGCCACATTTTGACCGATGCCAATTTAGAGGCTTGACACCAATATTGGTCCGGCTCTGATTTCTGCCTCTGGAACAGGACAGGATTAAGAGGGGCCTTTTACACATAAGTACACCGGTATTGAATGCTCAAGGTAATAATTGTTAGACAGACTGCTTTATGCCTGGATGATTACCTTTCTGCAGAAATGTCTGAAACTAGAATCAAGACAAGATTCATTTTTTACCTTCATAGCCAGAATTGCACGAAATTTATCAATGTTTTTTCTGGGATTGTGAAACTTTAATTTTTAAATGCTGAGCAGAGTCCTGCATGGGGCCAAGCTCCGCCCCGCCCCGACGATGTACAAACTTGCACCCGAACCACAAACCCGCACTTCAGCCCAATTAGTACCGCAACCCCATCCAACCCGTTGAAACACGACCCGCAGCCCGAACCGTAGCCCATATTTAAAGTTATCATTTTGGGTCATGTTGTCTGAATATTGAACAGCATATTGCCACAGTAAAGGTGCAAGAAGAAGTTTTAGTGACTGTTTTCTGTCAGTGCATCACAACTTCAGAAGGCAGAGAAATTTGGCCTGCCAAAACAACCCCCCCCCATGAAAAAATGAAGTCTTTTTTCTTATGATAATAGACATGTGCAGGCGTTCCACCTACATGAAGTAGTTTATACTGCTTTGTCAGGGCCCCTTTAAATATTACATGCAATAATGCTTTTGTGTGTAATTGACAAATAAATGGATCACAGTATGTCAGACTTGATGTTTTTCTCGTCTGACATACTGTCAGCCCTAATGGCAGGGTTTGCACATTCAACTGCACAACGGGACACAGTACGAACATTGAACAACTTATTTTCCAAAACACAGGTCAACAGTCAAGAGGTCAGAACCAGCAGAGGTGTAGTGTAGATGATCCAGGGACGTAGGGACGTAGGCAGGGGTCAGGCAACAAACAGGGGAATCCACAGAGGCAGAAACAGTCCAGGGGGTCATACACAAGACAGGCAATGTCAAAGGGAAGGCAGGCTCAGAGGTCAAAACAAACAGGTCAGTACTCTGAACTATGGCAGGGAGCGAAGGCTGGTAGCAACTGGTATGGAAACACAGACAAATTGGCAACAAGACAAGAGCAGAAGCTCACATATATAGTAGGAGCACCAGGTGAGTCTAATCACAGAGCAGGCACAGGTGCAGCACGTTCGGAAGGGAGCATGCAATCACACAGGAGAAGAGGAAGTCAAGCAGCCTGCAACCAGACAAGGTGAGCTATCAATTAAACAGGAAACAGACAGGGTGCTATAACACCCGCATTGTTGTTTTTGCTATAGCATTAGCAAAAACAACGGAACCCCCGTGATAAACAAGGGTTCATTGTAACTTAAATTGACTTAGTATGTTGGGTGAGAATCTTTGGGTTCTTCTTTGAATGTTTGGCAGTAAACTACGTGACATATGTGTGAATTGTTCTTTCAGGTGCGCCTTAGCAGCCAAGCTCGGGAGTTTTGTGTGCCCAATGCCAATTTTTTACCTTTGCTATGCATAAATAGGTCAGTCTCCCAGTTGCCAGAGATGCCAGATGGTCAGTCTTTTTTCATCCAGGTGAGTCAACAGAAGAGTTTTGACAACTCCAGCTTTCCTATGATGAGGCCTTTAGTGCTCGGAACGTGTCCTCATCCTTCACAACATTTAAGGTGTTTCAAGAAGGCCTAATACGGTCCAATTCCCAGCAAGCAGGTGCTGTCATTAAAGTGAACATTCCAGGTCAGTCGACAAATAATAGTTTGGTTCATTTGCACCGAGCTGTTCTATTCACACCTCTCAGAGGTGTAACTACCCTCTAATCATTTGCACAACACAGATAAATCCTTAGAAATAAACAGCAAGACTGCAGTTGGAGCAACCAGATGATTGAAAGGGTGCGTGGATTATGACTACCAATCACATCCTCTCATATCTGCAATCATTATATCATGAATGTCTCTTTTTTTCTCTCTTTCTGAGTGGAATCACCTTTGTATGAGGAGACAGTGTCAAGTAATGAAAAGCAATCAATCATTCATTCTTGCCTTCAACCATTCTTTCGTTCATCTTGGATATTGCGCTTACATCTGAGGGTCAGGGGACAGTGCTGGAGCCAATCCCACTTCACTTTGGGCAAAAGCAGGTTCCACCCTGAACAGGTCAACTCTCCATCACAGGACAAAACACAAGATCACAGTCACTTCACTCTCCTCTTTTGGTCCAGGAATTCACTTTTCCTTTTAAAAGCAGCACATTTTTTCATCTACTCTGAACCCAGTGAATGTTTTAAAGGTGCCATATGTAGGATTTTTATTAAGAGCAATGTTAAAAAAAACAAAAACACTCAAAAATATGTTTAGAGGGTTGCGGAATGGACATATAGAGTTAGGGTTAGGGTTAAAAAATATATTTCTCCTGAAAAAAGTTACCACATAAATTTTGACGGGTTCCACAATGGCGATGTGTTTACATCTACAACCCAATCGGGATCGCCAAAAGCAGGCTGCCAGTTACGGCCTCTATCCTGTCACACAGCTCGTCTCGCAGTTGGCAAAATGGCGGAGTCGGCAAATCAACCAGCTGCTTCAGAGCCCCGGAGGTTTGGTCATCTGTCTCAGAAGAGGAGTGGTCTCAGAAGAGCAAAAAGTAGAGTCAATACAGGTGAAGCCTTCAGTAGACGGACACGCAGAAAAACTGACGTATCCGCTGAAAAACTTGGCAACACACTGTTTTTCTGCTGTTGCAGCTACAACCTTGACACACTAGAAGTCGCTATTGTGTTTGGATTACATATTCAACCTTAAACGGCCCATAAAGATTTTTAAAGTGGAGGCAGGTTGTGCTTCTCAGACAGAAACATCGCCGAACAGTCCTCACTGCTGCTTCACCTGTGTACACACAGCACACCTCAGTTAACTGGGTTCACCTGACACGAATTCATTTTAGGCCTTTCAGTATTCGCTGTCCCTTAGTTTCAATTGGCAAATTCATAGCACAGCAAATCCTCCCGTGAGTCATCTTGGTAGTTATTTCTGACACAAACAAGTAAACCTGCCCTGTTCACTTCGTCCGTTGGACTAATTTTTTTCAATTGCAAAATCTCCAGAATGTGTTTCACCCTTCCAAAACGTGGCTTCCATCATCCTATCTATTCTCCTCTTAATGGTGTTATGATGGAAAGATGGTGTCCAAGTTTACTCGCTGCAGCTTCACCAAAACTAATTAGCCAAATGTACTTGGCTGCAATTGGAGTTAACTCCTCACCTAAGTCAAATTGCTTCTTTATTGTTGCAAGACATTGTGCTGCCACAGATGATGCCACGTGAATTATTGCAGCACACTTTGGGATCTTCTTCTTCTTCCATGCACAGCAAAATTTGAAGCCGCTGTAGCCCTCAAAGCAACAGCACCAAATTTCATGCAAATGCATTTTTCTTGGTTAAATTTAGATTTCTTTTTTTTCCATTTTCTTCATTCCTTCCACTGGCTGTAATTCCTTTTTTCCAGTAGCCCTGGTGAAAAAAGAAATAGTTATCATGGTCTTTTCCTTAATGCTCCAGTGCTCTTTGTAGTCCGATACAGATCAACTGGCAGAGAAGCCTTTAGAACACAAAATTGAGAATTGTGGCCCCCTAATAGAGAATTGTGGTGTAAAAAAGTGACTTGTAGAAGTGAGAGAAGATTTCATTCCAAACCAAACTGAGTGAAGCATTTTACTCCGAAATTAGGTATTGTGATAAACTGTTAGCTCAAAATTCAAAGTGGATCTCCCCTCTATGAGAGTGAGAAACTTAACACAAAGCAAGTTTACAATTCCTTGTTTTTTTCTTGCTGAAAACTGTCACTGCTGTTGCACGTCCACTTCCTGCTGTTGGGATGTTCTGAACGGATGCTCAGGGCTCTCCCTCCTCTGTGCTCCAGGTCGCTCCAATGAACAGCAGAGCACAAAGTGGGACGACAGAGTGGAGCCGTGCTGGTATGATCAGGTGAAATGAACTCGCTCGTGCCCCGTTTTCTCTCCCATGTTGTGGCAGTCATCTCTACAAAAACCCAACAAAAACAAGCAAACCCTGAATTTTAAAGGTGCCAAAGGCTTGAGCTGGCTCCTTACAGGCCAGCAGGAGTGTAAACAAAGCATGCTAGGAAACCGAAGGCCGAGCCAGCAGAGAGAACCCGCCAGCCCACCGGAAGCCTGTGATTCTCCTGTCAGTCACCAACTGTTCGCTCCATGGACCAGGTCAGTACATGTGACCCCACGCTGTGCAGGTTTGGTTTTCCAGCCCTTCTGCTACTTGTTTTGCTGCTTTTTACAACATTCAAATGACTGGTTTTTTTTTTTGTTTAAACTGGAAGATTGCTGCTTTTACTTTAAGATTACAAAAATGAACGCATTGAAGGTCGCAAAAAGAAAAGCTTGTGCTTTGAGGCTCGCATGCACAAGCACAGACACAGCAGGGGGGTACACAAAAAAACAACTCCTTGAGAACAGCCACAATATGGGAACAGTTTGTTTCCGTCTCCTGCAACGCACCAATCAGAGAGCTCTACCTCTCTGTCTTATCGGAATAGCTCTGTTCTGTTTGGAGCAGCTGGAACCTTGTCAGTCTCGCTGTTAAAAAAAACAACAGAACAACAACGACAGTCTTCAGAAAATAAGTTACTGAGACAAACTGGCAGTGGTGCTGAGGCCTTACCTGACTGCTCGTAATAACACTGTCTCTGACTTGGTGGCATAAACAAACAGGAGAGCAGATCTGGGTCTCTCGCTGCTTCTCTGGAGAAACAATTCCGTTAATTTAAACATCACTAGCATCACATCTGTTATGAGTGTGTGTCTGTGAATGTGTCTGTATGGTTGTACGCACATTTGTTTGTTTGTGTGTGTGTGTGTGTGTGTGTGTGTGTGTGTGTGTGTGTGTGTGTGTGTGTGTGTGTGTGTGTGT
>JAUESF010019650.1:0-10051 GCA_032274765.1 Malacoctenus tetranemus | reverse complement strand
ACACACACACACACACACACACACACACACACACACACACACACACACACACACACACACACACACAAAACAACAACTTTCAAACACCTAGGATATTATCGACTCATTCTGTGAATGTGGCTTGTTCAGTTTTCATGCCTGGACTAAGAACAGGACTATTACTATGACTACGATGATGTCATGGAATGTTGTCGTACCTCTCAGTTATTGGTGTTAAGTACTTTTAAATTCAACCAGGAGGCTTTTTTGATTGGCGCGTCTTTACCAATCGCCACACTATTGTTGTCATAAAACCAAAGTTTGGTTCACTTCAGCTGAGACTGAAATGCCCCTCCATCCCTTATGTCCCCACGCCACCACAATGAGCTTTGCTAAGAGGATGGATAAAAAGCCTGTGAAGACAAAAGCATAAATATTTATAAAGAGGGTTTGGTATTTAACATATTTTGTAATAAAACGTCTCTGCTGTCACAAAACTGCTTGAATTGCTGCACTGTATCCACAAGCAGCACACAGTCAATAAACTCACAGGTTATAGGGAGCTGTCATCGTTTCAGCTTTTTCAGTGTTGACGTTGAAGCGCGGAGGCAACTTTTCAACATGTGTCTGTCCTTGTGTCTGTCTCTTACACCAATCGGGGGTGCGGGGGGGTAGTTTTACAGGAACTCCATTTGAAGCTAACACCTCGTATTACAACTTTGACCTTACCAGTCCAAACTTTCTCCGTTTCTCAGTCCAAAGCTTTTCTATTGACGTCCATGTTCCTCATCTTTAGCAGACATTAGCCACATGCTGACAGGCTCATTGTCCTGCTCAGCAGACCCTCCCTGTGTCCACTGCCCTCTGGGCAGTTGGGGGAACGCTTGACTACTTTGTAATTGAAACGTCGGCGCTTCCTAAAACAATTGGGCCTTCCTGGGCGAGCATGCAGGCCCACTCATTAGAGAATGACTGCATTATTAAAGCCTTTATGGCTCATCATTCAGAATTGATTAACCTTTGCATGGAGAGGCACTGGAGGCCCCCCGAGCACTGAAAAGAACCTTAAAAAAGTAAAGCGCTCGCCTCCATCCCTCCACATCCACCTGCTGAATGATAATCAGCGCGAACACCGGCTCGTAGCAGGAGACTGTGGCGAGCGGCGTGTGAATGCAGATGGTGATCCATCTGATGAGGAATTCACACCTCCCCTAATTATACCAAAGGCCTGTCTGGAGCACGAGGCTGGTGCTGCAGAAGGTGCTGAGTGCTTATTGTTCCCAGGAACCTAATTACCTCTCAGCTCTGTCCTAAATGAGTTTAAGTAGAGGCTGCAAAGTTGCTAAGCCTGATTCCTCCAGCTCGGTCCTCGCGGCGGCTCCAATAGGAATTCGTCATGTGTAGGATTTTTCTTTTTCTTTTTCTTCTTCCTCCCCGTCTCCCTCCGCCGTCTTCGCCGCTGCCACCCTCCTCTGGAAGTTAAGAGTGCGTTTCAATCAGCACTCCATTGTTCGTCAACAGTGCCGCAGCGCCAACCTCAGAGGGCCCCCCCTTTTTTCGCCTCGGCTTTCCTCAAGCGCACTTGTAAACAAGGCCTTTTGTTCCCCCGGCAAACCTCGCGAGTGGGCACCGCTCACAGAATTACCATTAATATTTATTCAAGCGACCGTTCAACATCTCCGAGCCAGAGCAGCTCGCTGCGGAGAAGCGGATGCGGGATTGGGACTGGAGATTGGTTGTGTGGGGGAAGAGGCTACGGGAACAGCGTACGGTTGCGCACATGCCACAGCCGCATGCTCGGCTTGACATCAGCGAAACGGTTGTTTTAGAGAGGTCTAAAGACCGTATTGAGTGAAAGGAGGAGCCTGTGGAAATTAATTTTAATGTTGACTGCCTGTATCAGCCAGCAGCACATTGTCTGCCCCCCCCAACCTTTTCAATAGTTGAGCTGTGCTCTGACACATTCGCGGGCTCCATGGGTGAGTCAGAGCTGCGAAAGAACAGGAAGTGTGACTCCATGCATTATTTAGACTGTGGTTAGTTCGACTCAAAATACTTCACGATGGCAACAAAAGCCAAAGGCGCCACAACCACAAAATGTGGGGAAATGGATGGACTTCAGTTTCAGGTTTGCCAGCAGATACGGCTTCATCAGGGGGGAGAAGGGGCACTCTGTCCCTCAGAATCCTATTTTTGGGGAAATTTAGACCTTTACAAAGGTTTATTTAGTCTCCAATTGTCCTATGTTTTAAAGGTGATGTTCTGAATTACATGCCTGAGGAGCTAGAGGCCAAAACGTTAGTAGTAGTGTGTGAATTATTTCATTTTTTTGCGTTGAATGACGATGACCTGGTAGCGTAATAAGTAAATAAAAGACACGGTTGTAATGGGCCCTGACAAGACTTTGCCACCACATCAGGTCAGTTGTGTGTATGGGACCATTTTTTAGCTTCCTTCAAAGTGTCACTGTTGGGGTGTTTAAAGGTCAAAGTGCAGTGAGGTATGACTAAGTATTGCGCAAACATGACCATCTTATTCGATATGTACTCTGTGCTCCACCTGGGCAGGTGAGCTCCAGCATTACTTCGCCATTGCCGGGTGGCGAACGACGGACGCCCCGGTTGTACTTCAAACAAGCAGCATGAGACCCACATGTGATCAGGCCTTGATCTGCCTTTGGACAAACACTGGAACCCTGTGAGGGTTCTTTGGCAATTCAACCAAAAGAAAAATGATACGTGTCAATAGTTTCACAGTGGAGCTCAGTTGGCATGTACATGTATTCCCCGCTTCTGTTTGGACGTTGTTGTTGTTTTTAAAATATATGTTTTATAAGCCCATTGTGAGTTATTGGCTGGTAAAAATACTGCCACAGCATCCCCAGGAGTGCAATGTTGTAAAAGCTCTGAAGGTCCTGCGGCATAAAACGCACCATAAAAGCATCCAGTGTGCTGTCTGATTACATCTTTCGCTCGGATGTTTAAAATGTCAGCGTCGGCTCAAAGAGAGCAGAAGTAGAAGCCGTTCGGCGTCGCTTTCTCAGCTTTGCTCGGGAACCGAGGTAAAAGTCAGTGTGTGTGTGTGTGAATCGGGCACCGGTCCGAATGCTTTCCCAGCAGCACTGATTACCTGCACCGACTCCGCACCTGTACCATAGTTCTTTTTCTTTTTTACTGAGCAACTCAAGGCTCAAAAAGTCCCCAAAGCTGCAGCTGCGAGCCAAAATCTTCTCTCCGCTCTTCATGTGATGTTTTTTGAGACGAAGAAGCAAAAAAAAAAGGGGGAACGCTTCGACAAATGGACCATCGTGGAAAGGGGGCTTTAGCTTTCACAGGTGCCTTAAAAAGGACCTTTAGGATCCTGAAAGGGGTGGAGGGGGAGGGGGCAGTGACTTCGCCGTTACTGCCATTCGCAAACATGGGATAAGGCACAATCATCACGTTTTCCAATCGGGCTCGTTTGGAAGATGTTCGGCTCGCGGCCGAGCGCCAGGCCTTATCACCAGGCCTTATCAGCACCTGCTTCTTTTTCCAGCTCTTCCTCACTTCATTTGTTGTGCAATAGTGCGAGGATGTGGGACGATGTCGTCGTCTGCTGCAAGTATGAACCTACTTAAACATTCAAAGAGAACAACAGGCTATTCCCCTCAGTACAATTTCTCCGTGAGGGGTGTGGGGGGGGGGGGGAGGCACAGAGGCACAAGGATGTAAGCTAGGCATTTTACTTTGATCTGAAAAGCCTCTCTGCCGTACGTTATTGCACGAGAAGCAAATATCCCCCATTCAGTTCAGATGTTGGGGTGGCGTCGCCTGGTTTTTCCGGCATTGCGCAGCTTGCGCGATGTTTTGCTTGATAACTGCTGCGATGGGTTTTAATGAGAATATTAAACATTGATGGGCGCAAACAGACACCCGGCCTCCTCCGGTCGTAACCTATATGCCCTCTTTGATGACACTTTTTCATCGCTAAGTGGATATTGTTCAGTGCATTTGTGAACGCAACACTAAGGGAACAATGAGCCCATTGATTTGGCCTCTTTTTAGTGTTCTAATCTGCCACGGTGGCCTTAAACAGAGGGATTGATTGATTCGCAGGAGTCCCCGCTGACCGGTGCCAGCCAGTGTAATTTTCTCGTTAAGCGGATCCTCCTTTGCAGCATTTGTCCCCCCCCCCGGTTTTACGTTACCTGGGAGCCCACTCTCTTCACCCCACCACTCCGCAGTATGTGCGCCGTAATTCGATGAGCGCCCGGGCAAAGGCAGCGCGATTCAACAGCTGCAATCAAAAAAAAAGAAGCTGTGGTGGTCTCAGAGCAGCAGCTCGGAGCACTTAACCTGTAGCTTTTCTGTAAATGCCTCCTGATTTGTCTGTCACCCAATCCGTCAGCAATGAATAATTTTCATGGAAGGTGCACTTTAATTACTTTCCCATTTAAATGGCATTATCGTGGCCTATCGAGGTAATTAATCTCACCAAGTATCCTGTTTCAGCCTTTTATTGCTGGCAGACGAGCGCCCCTAAATCCCCCCCACCCTCCGCCCCGAATCCGCCTTGCTTGAATGAGCCCTTCTTTTTTCGCAGAAACTGGCGTTGCCTTTTCCCCCCTTCACTTGGTTGCTATCGCAGCCAATCGGACAATCCTTTTTTTTCTTCTCCCAGCGCATGCAGCCTGCCGGTTCCACCGCCTTGGGAAAAAGACACAGGCTAACCCAGTTGTGTAGGCGCAAAGGCAGGAACAGGCCTCAGCCTGCTCAGGTTCAGTGGGCCCATAGCAAAGCTTTCAATATTTGAAGCTAATGTTCAGTGTAATGTGTTCGTCTGACTTACGTGGAAACCAAACAGCTGTTGTTGTAGCAGCTGCTGCTTTCGGGCGACTGTTTTCCGGCGTTACCCAGAACTTCCATGCCTGACTTGCCCGGTTTACAAACCGCACCTTTGGGTTCGTAGGTTTCTTCAAACTTCCAGCACACTGTCTGCTCTGACGGTTGGGGGTCTTTTCAGAACATTCCAGTCAGTCGTGTGAGTGAAAGTATCCTGCGTGGCTCCTCCACCCCTTTCTTTTCCTGTACCAACTGTCACGATTGGTTACACTCATTGGCTAAGAGAGCGATTGCCGTGTGCTAAATCTGATGTGAACATTGTGGACGTGGACTCTGATAGCAGCGAAGCCCCTTTTAGTTTCCTGTGGTTTGCGCGTCGCAGATTTTAAGTCTAAGGAGCAACTTCCAGATTTGTTCATGAACGCCACACCAGCCAGCAAATAGCACCAGCAAGGGAACTCCATTCATGCCCCCCAACAACATCTGTCTTTGGCATTTTCATCCCTTGGTATCTTCCTTCTTGGATCACCAACACAATAAATTTGCTGTTCCGCATGTATGCACAGACCAGATAATAAGTCCAGCAAGACCAGACAAGCCGAGCTACGGGATAGCAGGACCCTGTCTTCATGTAAACCTACATAGTCTGTGTTTTCTAACACCTCACAGCTTCATCAACTGTTCCGTCTGCAAACTTGCCAGGTTGAACTGCCTGAGAAAACCTTCTTTTCCTTTGACAAACAATGGGAAGCAATGGGAAGCAGCACCAACAGGCCGTGGCAGGTATGGCGTGCGGCGAGCTGGACTTCACAGAGAGATGTTTGCTAAGAGGGAGCATGTGTCTGGCTGTGGGCAAAAGTAGAACAAAGACATCAGACTTTCTTTTTTCTTTGTTGTCCCAGCTGTGGAGAAGGTGGTTCCACTGGTTGGACAGCCAAAAGTCCAACTCATTGAAAGAGCCTACATATGCAAACAATGCACCGAAGCAATGCTGGAGCTTCCGTCTCTAACCTCCACTCGCAGCCCCTGTGTTGTTTGTATATTGTTAGCTCCAGCAAGTGTTTATGAATCCCCTGCTTTGAATGGTTATTACTTCCTGTGGATTACTTTTGTTTATTTCCTGCGGAAAAAGCCAGGCTCCAGCTATGTTTGTTTGTGTGGGGGTTTTTTAAATTCAGAATGCTGCGTTATTAATTTGGAACATTTGCCGGGTGAAGATATGATTTCTGTGGCAAAAAAGGCGGCGGTGAAGTTGCAATGTTCCGACGTTCCAGGGCTCAACAGGGAATATGGCCCCTGAAGCGCCCATACACTAGGCTTTAATTATTCAGGTCTCTGCATGGCAGCGGGGAAAGATTGAGGCGATGTTTTGTGGCAGTCGGTCTGCTGTTTACCTTTCTCCTCGCCGCGCAGCTTTCCAAGCGGACCCTCACCTTTCTGCACTTTCTCAAGGTGGCCCACTGCTCTCCTCCACAGGCCGCGTCAGACAACGACGTCCTGCCATTCCTTGTGGAGCCTTCTGTGTTCCTCTGTTGCCATATTCCTTTCTTTGCTTTAAAATACTGGAATTATGTTTGGATGTTTAGCATTGATTTAATTTCACCAGATTTAATACAGGCGAGTTTTGGCTCTACCTCTGTGGATGGATTCTTTAAATCCAGACCACCAGAGTGGATAAAGCCGAAAAGTGCCTCCCATTTTGTCTTCGTTTATGTGTAAAAGTTTGTTACTCACCCTCTGTGTGTGTGGGTGAAGCTCGAGTGGCTAATGCGTATGCACCAAACCTGTCAACTAATGTAGATTTTTTTCTTTTTCACACCCCAAAGCCAGTGCGTTTTCCTGTACATTTTAGGTTTTAGGTTAATCGACCCAAATATATATATTTATGTTTTTATTCATGTTCCACCAGGTAGCGTTTTTAGTTTGCTGTTTGCTCAAGTTACAGCATTGGTTTTTAAAATGGTTGCACCTGAAGATATTCCAAGGGTTAGTGGAATAAGTTCATGCAGGAAGACTGTAAAGTGGTTATCTAAGAAACATCACTAATGCATTTAAGGAGGAAGATTTCCTTGTGTGCTCACATCACACAACAGTTTATGAGGACACTAATTTACTAACAGGGTGCTCTGAGTATCACATTTCCACATGCACTTTTTTTCTCCTTGCATAATAAACTAATTATACATATTGTACTATTTGGCTACATACAAGATAATAACTTTTGTTATTATGCTCTTTTAAATGGATGTAATTTTATCCCCCTTTATTGTGTTCAGAGCTTGAAATGTTAAAGCTCATGTTGTAACCTACCGTGTTCTCCAGACTGTATGTCACTCCAGAGTGTAAGTGGCACCAACCAAAAAAGGCATATAAAGAAGAAAAAAAGCATTATCTTGAAAGGCAATTTAAAATAAAAGTAGCAAATTGGAGAAGAACAACCTGAATAGGGATGCCTTTTGCTTATGAAGCACATTCAGTGTCACCGAACACAACACAAAACCGCAAACATGACTGGTATATTAACGTAACACGTTACAACAAGTAACAGTTATTTATAAAACAAACTATAGCATAATGAACATGCTGACACATTTACAAACCAGCAAGTTTACTCCAAATCACCAAATCCATCGACTTTTTCCTCCTCAATGTCACCATAAAAAAACTCTGCACACCCGGGAGGAAGACGAAGCACCGCTTCGTCAGACTCCTCAGCTGCCGTTCTGATCATATTGCCGCTTTTTTGAATCCTGACAAGAAGGTTTCAGTAGTCACTGAAGACCAGGCTTTGTCCATCCGTTCAATGACTTCCAGGAGAGTCGAGTGGCGCATTTTCCCAGTTGCCGTGAAGCTGCGCTCTCCCTTCACCCACCACTGCTTTCTGCCTGTCTCACTCACTCTAAACTGTCTTTCTGCTGCCTGATCACTGTGTTTGGCTGCATATTTCACCACTTGTGTCTTGTAATCTTTTGGATATCGTTTTCTTTTGATCACATTCCCCCCCGGTCCTTCTCAGTTGTTTTCACAAGTTTCTGGTGACTTATAGTCTGGAAAATACGGTACATGACAACAGTGAAACGTCTCATGCATCCCTGAAAACATCTGAGGCTGATCCACAGGTGGGTTAAGAATCCTGAGGGGACCTCTAGTGTTTGTTGACAGGTTCAGTGCAGATGGAAAAAATTTAATTTCATTTAAATAAACAACTGCACTAAGGAGTCCAATGTGTTATTTTTCACTGTTTTCCAATATTCTGTTCAACCTGGAACTTGCCGTACAACTTGCCGAAATCTAAATCTCGCTATCACTGCAGGAAATGCAAAAAACGAAATGTTGTCAGAGGCAGTAAAAATAAATGAAAGGATGGGAGACAAACGCTCAGGTATGAGGCTCAGAAACAATGGGGGCTTTGGAGCTCAGCGGGAGAACGCTGCCCCCCACCTGTGCAATATGTGTCCTCGCCGCGGCTCCTTTTGTTCTCAGGTCACTCTGTTATTTGTCCCGCGCTTCGTCTGCTGCACCAGAATGACTGCCGTAATTGTAATTAGCGAGCGCTCGCCGAGCGACATTAATAAGTGTCCAACAAACCTGCGATGGAATATATTAGAGTTCCATTTTGGTCGACAGTGACATTTCTCATCAAGCTGCCCCTCAGGTCTGTAATTTCACAGCGCGGATACTCTCCGCGCGCGATCTGTCACCCTGTGGTGGAGGCTGGCCCGGAGATGCAATCAGGTGCTCGGGCTCTTTATCTGCTCATACTGTTGTCAAGGGAAGTCTGAAAGGAAAAAATGCACAGCTCACGCAGTGTCGCAACGCTGAGCTCATCTGGATACATCGAAATATTGGGTCTCGTTATAGGCTCTTTTAAAAAGCAGTTACATCATTTCAATCGCAACACCTAGTGTGATATATTACAATATCTGTGGAATTGGTATGCTATGTAATAAGTAATATCTCAGAAATTATAGCTTATACATCAATTACAATTTGCACTGTTGCATTCATCCTGCAGTTGTAATGAACTATGACTATTTTTTATCCAATCATACCTCAAGAAAAATCTTACAGGTCAAACTCTTTGCTGAGGTTCAGAGAAATACCCAATTTCTGAGAGTGTTGCAGCACCAAAGTGTCGCCACTGTCTGATATATTCTCCATGTTTATTTTATTGTACCTCATTTTCTTCTAGTTTTAAATCGACTCAATTTGCTGAACTTGTTCTGTTGCAGCAGCTCAGTTGTCTGTGTGTAGTTCACTAGCAGCAAGCTAATAAATGACTCTGTCCCCGCTAGCTGTTTGCTCCTGCTCATCGTGACAGTTGAGTCCCTGGATCAGTCCATAGGTAGCGGTCATTTAACAAACAAGCAACGGTTTTGTGTGGTCCTCGTGCCGCAGCGAGCAAGCCATCAAACACGCCGCCCAGCCACGTTCTTAATGTTTTATAGCACTGTGACGTTAATATCTCTGCCGCTTGGACGGGCTTATCCATTCAAAGCTGTCATTAAAGGCTTGGCAGACAGTGTGATTGACATTTTATTGACTCAATGGCCAATCAAGTCAAAGCGGGGGGGAGTAATTGATCAGAAAAGCGTTTGTTCCTGGCTGTGCTTTTGCCATGAATCATAAGAAAGAACGAAGAAAAAAAAAACCCTTGCGATGTTCTTCCCCTTCTCAATCCTTCCAAAGTGAAAGTGGGCACTTCCACATGTAGACGTTGTGTTTTCAAGCCGGTCGACCGGTCGGTGGGAGCAGCTGGCGTTTGGCTATGAACCGTGGCAGCCCCCTGTTTACTGCCCACGGGTGACTGTGAAGCTTCAGTAAACACCCAAACTCTCTTTTTTTCCCTCTCCTTCTTTCCTCGAGCTTTCTCTGTCTGCTTACCTTTCCTTCTCTTATACATTGAAGCAGCCCCCCCCCCCCCACACACACACACACACACACACACACACACACAGGCGCATACTGCACACCCAGTCGGCATGCACCTGTGACTGCCCGAGCCTCCCTTTATATGGAACACATGCTCGGGAATGTCATGGCCCTGGCTGCGAATGGCTCCAGCACTTTGCAATAGAGCCATTTGAGTGTTTCATTTCCTGCCGAAGGAGTTAAAAGGACTTCCAAGGGTAATAAAAAGCCGAGCGGGGTTGCATGCTGGAGGTGCCCAGTGGCAGGCAGAAAACACACACACACACACACACACACACACACACACACACACACACACACACACACACACACACACACAC
>JAUESF010019649.1:0-10052 GCA_032274765.1 Malacoctenus tetranemus | reverse complement strand
TGTGTGTGTGTGTGTGTGTGTGTGTGTGTGTGTGTGTGTGTGTGTGTGTGTGTGTGTGTGTGTGTGTGTGTTTCTGGGTTGAAGACAGGATGTTCTTTGGTGAAACACAGGCCCCGTTGACATCCCATCTAGCCTAAAGGCCTAATCTACGGCTTGTCCCACCACGGCAGCGAACCCCCCCACCCCCACCCCCCACCCCCAGCTTTCCACGTGAGATGGTCTCGGAGGTTAATAACTGCAACGAGTGTGAGGGGAATCTTAACAAACACGTTCTAAAGCACTTTGGCAAAAACAAACGAAGCGTCGCGGAGGCCTGTTTGCTGAATATCCTGTAGACAAACGGATAAACGGGCCGGTGTGGAACTGGGACAGTCTACAATTTTGTGATCCCTTTTTTTCATTAAGATTCAACGGAGCTCCGCTTTATTGTCGGCTTCATCCAGATTTCACTACAGAAACGCAGCCTAAGTGGAGCTCAGCTGTTCCTCGGGAAGTTCGTTGTTCCTTCAGTGTTTTTCACTGCTTCCTGTCAATTTTGACGCCGAGAAGAGATCACATGCGCTGCATCGTTGAGCCTAGAAATCACTTGGGTTCAGGTCCTTCGATTTGAGGGACTGACGCGAGCGTTTGGGACAGTTGGGCTTCAATTCTTCTCCACGGGAAAAAAAACCCCCTCTCCATCAAAAGGCCTGCCTGACTCCGAGCCAGTCGCAGTGACCTCAGCGGTCATGGAGCTCTTTCAAAAATCATGTGTTGACTCATCTGAATCATATCGCAGACCACCTACTTGACACTCCGGAGTCCATCTCCCACGCAGTCCGGTCGCTGCATGCCCAGGAATATGTGGATTGATTCTGCCTGGTAGTGGACTTCAGCGCGGCGTATAGTGATTTGATAAAGCTTCACACTTTCGCTCTGCAAAAAATCACTACGCCGGCCCCCATCTGCCACAAGATCAGCCGCCTTCTGATGGGAGAGAAGGGAGAAGAGGAGAGATTAAATAAAGCGGCAGAATGTTTCACGACTGCAGTACATGTACTTCTTTTATTGCCTCTCTCTGTTTACACAAGAATGAGCAATTTGAAAGAAAGGAAGAAAAAAAAATCGATGTTATTCCTTTTAAACTTTGAGTTTGGTGGAGTGTAGCTGTTAGTAATCTTATGTGGGATGTTGTGAGGTGTTTGCATGCTGCTAAGGTTTAACAGTTCAAGCACACGGAGAAACAGCAGCACTGAAAGTTGACTTGAAAAGTTGTAGCGCGCATCCGAACTCGTGTGATAGCCGTAGTGACCTTTGAAATCCGAACCAAACACAGAAAGAGAAAGAGAATCCTGCTTTGTACAAAAGGACAGGTGGGTGATACCTTTCCCAGGCTCGCAGTTAAAATGCAATCTGAAGAGAGTTTTATATCCGAGAGAAAACTACAGAGTCTGTCCTAACTATTTTAGTGTGTCTGGTACGGCCGTGTCTGCAGGCAGGACACATTAGTTTTGGGTAAATATTTCAGAAAAGGCTGCGTCTCAGTGGTCTGAACTTCTATTGAAATATAAATGCTGATAGATGAAAACTGTGGCATGGAGATCGGGAGGTCAGGCAGTGATGGAGCTCGGATAGATTCATCTCACAGCAAGGTCAGCGTGTTCGGTTGGAGTCTCCGGGCAATCTCTCTGCAAAAAGAAGGAAGCTAAAGGCGCTGCAGAGGCAGGACGAGGATCCCTCATGACAAACAAACACGTCGGTTAATGTAAGCGAGGGACAACGAGAAAGAAAGAAGGAAAGACGGTGGTTCAACATCCCCCTCCCTCACGCCAGGTGTCTCAGGTCATTTAAAATGCAGCCAGGAAAGCATTTTACAAATGCCATCCATCTTAAATGGTCATCCTTAAGTCAAACTACCGTGAAAGCAAACCGGAGGCTCAGGAACAACGTTGTAGTAAGGGCATTGTACAGTACGTGACATTTAACTGTACATTTGGCTGCAACACTGTCTAATCCTTTGTATTATAGAAATGGCAGAGGAGAGAACAGGCGGGAGGCTCGTGTCCTTCACAGTGTTCAATTCATTAGCAGAGGACATTCAGGACTTGGTGCACTCTGCTTTTTTTTTTTTTTTTTCCTATGATGTGCTGGTGAGGCAGAGTCAAGATTGGTGAAGCTAAAGAGCTGAATGAGCCAGCCAAGGCAGCGGGCTCCGTGACAAAGCCAGCGCCGGACGGAGGAATACGCCGAGAGTCGAAGGAGCACGGCGGCTGACTCAGTCCTGCACTACCTCCATCTCCTCCATCATGGTGACACAACTCTCCTTAATATAACTGCTCATTTTAAGTATTTTTTGTCCTACGAAAAATCCTTGTATTTGAAGCTAATTTTCCCTCAAAAAATGTGATGTAACTTCAGTCCCTTTTGCGTGAATTTTCATGTAGGAACTCGCAAGACCTGACAACTATTGCTAGTCAGGACAAGAAGTTATCGTTTTAAAAAAACTACAGTCCTGTAAAACAAAAAAAGTTGTTATGTAGTCATTTGCAATGAAAGTAAGCACACTGCTTCTTTTCTATAAAAATAGCTGCAACTTGTTTCAGCCCTCTTCTTTGTAATTAGCATCAAAGAGCGCGGCTTAACCGTCTTAAACAAGATGTGCAAAGTCGAGTTCACACACTTGTGTTTTTCTCTCTCCCACTAAACTACCAGCGCTCTCGTGAAAAGAATACCTCTCATGCTGAAGTCATCTCAATTATTTTATTGTTTTCTATTGTTTGTTTCTTTCACAATCAGTCACTTACGTGAGAGTCCAGGTAGTAATTAGAAAACAGAAGCTAATGGCTTGAGCAGATGCATGGCGCTCTCCAGAGGACTTTTTTGCTTGTGTTAAACCGCAGCTCGGTCCACTGCTGGCTGACCGTGATGACCTGGTCCTTGCTATGAAACGTGCAGTAGTTCAGTTTTTTACATTCCACGCTGCTCATCTGTCTTTGTACATGTTGGAAAAGACAAAAAAAAAAAAGTCGTGATCGGCTATAATTATAACTTACAGTCAGGTATGTTGAAGCGTTGTCATGGTTTCAAATCTCTGGACGTGCATGCAAATTGTAGGGTGTTTATATATTGTACGCACAATAAATTGAAGACTGCATTAAGTTAATCATACCTGCAAACACTGCGACAGAGGTGGGATGCTTTCGATGGAATGCCAATTAGTAGCTTTTGTCAGTTGAGATGAGGCTCTGAAATCAATGCTTAGACCTGCTTTCAGAGCAGCAGGAAACAACTGCTGTGAGGGAGCAGGGAGGAGACTGTATCATTTCCACACCAACTGCAAGGGTATCACTCAAAAAGGCTCTTAAATATTGAATGCGTCCAGGGGAGACAGTCTCTAAAAATGAGACGACATATGCCAACACAGACAAACTGCAGTGACAAAGACTAACAGGAGTCACGAGCAGGAGATGTCTAACAGGGGAGATGACAAATTCAAAAGACTCTCCTGCAGCACAGTGGTGTTTACAACTCTGTCACGATTTATTGCTTTATTCAAATTTGCTCGCTCGAAGTATCTTTGTAATTTTGCCTAATTACATTGAGGGCTTGCATATATTGTTTATCACCAATAAACTTTTGTTCATGAATGTGGCCAGTTTATGTGAACACATCTGAAAGTGAGTATGAAAAAGCGAATTGGAAAGATTGTGATTCAAATTCTCAATATCTGTGCAAGTGACTTGTGAAATTGTTGTGTTTGGCTGTTGTGACTTCACCCTTCACACGCTGATCGGTCAAAACAGTGTAACTACATGCTTGTTTCTGGATAGGCCCCACTTACCTGACAAAGCCCGGTATCCCGCTGTGCTCTGCTGCGTCATGTGTTTACACAAACACAGCATCGCACACCCAGACGCCGACATGACGCACCAAACAGATCCGTCCGACCACGGCGTGCTTTTTTCCAAATCGCAGTCTCACTGCGCTCAAAGGTGATTCTGCTGGAAGGCAGGAAGCCGTGCGAGTAAAAACTGGGCTACGATGCCTTCAAAGACATTTGCATAGTAGACATCAGTCACGTGAGTCTGACACAAGGTGTAATTTGTCACTACAGCGTTCAGTCCCAATGCGATGCATTTTTCTGTATGAAATATTTCATTCCATTGTACGTCAGGACATCGACTACATCCTTTGTAACAGGCTGTATCGATTTCAATTTTTCCAAGTTCTGCACTTTCTTTATAAAAAAAAGCCTCCACTGTTGAAGGCAATTTGCATTTTTTCATTTTGAATGTTCTCTCAAAAATCTTGCGTGCACTCAAAAGCAGCTGTACTGTAAATTAACATGCTTGTTTATTCAAAACGCTGAGCATACTTGGCTCCAAAAGTCAAAATCCTCAAGGACTACATTCGATCGTCCCTCGAGTATTTACTTTATTTTCCATTTGCGATTCTAAAACGTGATGCTGTGACTTTGAATGGATGGAACTGATTACAATGACTGCGAACCAGTTCACGACAATCAACCCAGCTTGTTCTTTGTGTAAAACATGGAGAGCTGTTGTGAAATTGAATATAACTTAATTGGCCGGTCCAGGGGCAACGACACGTTCGCGGTTATTGTTTGGCTGTGGCTGGAGAAACGCCGGGAGAAACGCAGCCCTGGGTGAAAAGTGACAACAGTTTGAAATACAAAAGGTTTCAGCTTTGACTTGTCCTTTTTTTTTTTTTTTTTCCTTCTCTCACTTTTCCCATCGAAGGTGCTCATCCTCACATCAGCGTTTGGACCCGTTTGTGCGGACCCCGTTTGACACCGAGGGGGGGGCTCTCGTGCTAAGTGTGCCATAGTGTACTGCGGCACGTTCCAGCTAACCGGCACATCTGATGATGATGCCGGTCGTTGTTCTTGGGCTCGCTTTCAAAAAAAAGCCCGTCCAGGCTGATAGAAAAGAGCGAACTGTGGTGTAAACACCAATTGTAGTGAAAGAAGAAAGTGTAGCACCTTTGAGGATAACGTCAACATGCCTTGACAACGTATTAGCTCTCGATCCATCCATCACATTTTCAAGCAATTTAAAAAAAAAAAAAAAAGCAAAGTCTTTTTTCCTGCTCTGCCTGACACCTCAAAAATCTGCATATGCTGGCAAATCTTTATACTTAGATCTGCTTCTTTGCATGACAGATGAAGTTGGAAGGCAGGCGAGTGCGTGCTGACTATCATCCTTTCACTTCCACTCAGAACGAAAGCAGGAACAACATTGGGCAGCTCCTCCTCCGTACTAAAGTCGGCCTTACTGGGCGAACAGCATTGTTTTTTCGCGAGATATCGTTCCCCGCGCGATGCGATGCACATTGATGAGAAACAATAAAGTGATAAAAGATGTGGCCGGTGGGGGAGGTAACAGAAAGGGACGGTCGCACTCAGGCAAGGTGCAGATTAATCAAAGCTAACTTAGCACCCTTTGTGACAGCGCCTGAGCGCGCAATCAATGCCTTGCCAAGCTGGGAAGGAGCCGGAGTTTGTCAGCTGAAAAGAACTGTGACAAATCGCACTGCTGTTGGGTGAGTAACCTGGTTTTGTCAGCTGGTGGCACAGAGAGTTCATCATGTTTGTCGTTCACCCACACGAGCCGCGATCACGACCGAAAACAGATTTGATCCATCTCGGGAAGTTTCACGTTTTCGGTTCGATTCACTCGAGTGAGAACTGACAGGAGCTGGTAAATACCTTAAATTGATTCAAATAAGACCATGAGGATGTGTTTATATGCGTTTAATAATGCATGTATGCATCACGTCCCAGCAATTTAAGATGTTTTGCTGAGCTGATCTGAGTTTTGCGATATTAGGGGGTTTTGAAGATGAAGGGGCGGAGAAAACGGAAGTTTATAAACTGATGGACTGAAGTCCAATCCCGTCTTTCTCTTTCCCGTCCCGTGTCGTCCATATCACCCACTGTTGCTGTGCTGCTTCACTCCTTGACATCCGGGGCCTCTACATTACGGGCGTCTGACTGGATGTGACAGGGAAAATGACAGTGTGTAAATGGAAAGACTTCTTGGTCACACCGTTGAGTGACTCTGCTCTGACACCGCGCTTGGCGAAAAAACTTGCAAAGCCGCTTAGTGTTATTTCCCTCTCGCTCGTTCACTGTCTCTCTGATTAGAAAAGATCACTGTACAAAAAACAGTGAGAAAGCTTCTCATTTTTACCCGGCGCTGATTGTCACGTTCCAAATGACGAATGCCGCTGGTGGCAGGCTAACCTTAATTCCTCTTGATGACATGTCATAATAAAACGTGCCTGCTCGTGCGTTGGTCTGGTCCCTGCGGTCTGCATTCTGGTAAAGACGGTTTATGAGAGAAAGAAGCATCACTCTGTAGCAGCGCACTACAAACAGCGGTTCTGTATTCACACACACACAAAAAAAAAAAAAACACCCGCCTCAGCTCAACAGGAGACATCGTTTCCCTGTTATACTTTTTTCAGGGTGCATCAATAATTTAAGAGGAACAGTCTT
Source organism: Malacoctenus tetranemus (assembly GCA_032274765.1). Taxonomy (NCBI): domain Eukaryota; kingdom Metazoa; phylum Chordata; class Actinopteri; order Blenniiformes; family Labrisomidae; genus Malacoctenus; species Malacoctenus tetranemus. The sequence continues at coordinate 3,553 of JAUESF010019649.1, read as the reverse complement.
CTACCAAGGCCTTGAGGATTTTCATCAAGTAGTTCATGAAAAATTAGGAATGTCAGATTTAAAGGGCCGCGATTGTTAATCCTTTATAATGGATCATAACAATTTTGGGAAATGTTAGCATCAGATTTAACTCCTAATTATAGATTCTCAATAATAAAAGGCTTAGATTAGGTTCAGGGCCTCTGGGTCATCTTTAATTAAAAAAAAAGCTGTTATGCCATTATGATTTTTTTAACAATCAGTTCAGCTAACATTAGAGCCATTGTGAGCGTTGCTGAGTTTGAAAGTTTAGGGTATTGTTTCACACATACTCTTCCAAAAAATTAACATATCTATAGTTTGGCCAGTCATGTCGAAGAAATGTGTAATCCAGGTTTACTGGTCTGTAACTAATAGCAACTGTAAAATGACTGCAATTAGATTGGGCGCGAGTATCGTGATACGGGTGAGACTCGCAGGAGAGTAAATGAGCTGCTCCGTCTGTCTCTCCCAGTCAGTTCTTAGTATCGTTAAAAACTGTTGAGCTGCTGTTCTGCTAAAATTCCTGTTCAGGAGAGGTGAGCTAACCGCAATGATTCTGAACTCACCTGTTTGTTTTTGACAGTGCCATAGAATGTGTTTAACTGTGAGCCACGGCAGCATGAGGTTGTTTTTCAAAGTTCCACTGAAGCATTGGCACGAGACATTAGCTTTATGTGGCAAAACCCTGCCGGAGGCTGTTTTGGAGCGGCTTTCCCTTTTTGTGTGTGTGTGTGTGATTTATATACAGATCAGATCATTTCAGGAACCCCCCCAAAAAACAGCTGCATTATAGAGCATCTACCTCCAATGAACCGATGGACCTTCAGCTGATGGTGCAGACTGAGGCAGTCAGGCTGACCCGCACACTGCTGGCCGCTCAGTTGACCTGTGATAAAGACAGAAAATGCACAAGTCAGTCCGAAGTGTGAAAGGCGAGGAAGAATTTTCTCCATGCATCAGCTGGTGAATGGTCTCAGCTCGTTAAAAAACGTGACTGAACATAGTCAGACCCTTAAATTTCCAGTAGCTTGTACGACACTGCTAAACATTTGAACAGAAGAAGTGGAGGAGTAATAATGATCATTTGCATACAACTTTTTGTGTGGTGTTCTAAAAAGCAACACTATATGAATGGCTTCACGTTGGAGGTGTAATCACTGATTGTCAATTTGACGAAACACAACAGGAGGCAGCTTTGCAGAATGATTTACACTTCTGTCAAACGACTGGGTGGTTGAGGTTTGATTAAAGAGAACAGATGTACACAAAAATGACAAACAATGCCTTCATAGTGTCATACACAACGCACACTTGAGATGAACTCTCCTGATCACGTTGCTATTAGTGTTAATAAAAAAAATGCTAGTGCTCTTTGATACAGATTAACACATATTTGAAGTATTAAAAAACAAACTGGCTTTTTAATACAGGAGTGTAATCACTTCAAATGAAAGGATTATCATGATTAGAAAATGTGAGTCGATTCACACATTTGTCACTTACAGAAAAGCTGTAGCTATAATATAATTCTACTCAGTGATAAACTGTGCCACGAACTCCTATACAGCCTATTTAAAACACATTTGCATGGCAGCATCTTTGTTATCATGATAACAGAGGAGCATTAAATCCTCATAGGCTGCCGTGTCTTTTACCAGCACAGATGCAATAAACACTTTGCACCTAAAACTGTATTTTATTCAGGAATTTTACTTGAATTATTTCATTCCTATTGAGTGAATGAGAATTATAGTCAACCGAATGTTCAAATTTGCCAAACACAAAGTTTCGGTTGCTTTGCGGCCCAGATGTGAAGCCACGCGTCAGAATGAACACAAGTTTAAATTCTACCTGATTAAAATGGAAAACCTGCAAACTTCCATGCATTCGTCAGTCATTTGCCTATTTGAGGTTGCATCCTTGGCCACCTGCTGAATGTACAATTGGTATTCGTTCTCTCTCCAGTCTGACTCTTTCACTGCTAAATACTCTCCTCTCTTCACCACCTGGTCCCCGACAGACTGTGTGACGTTTGGGGCTGTGAAGGTAATGTACAGTGGGTTTTCAGAGCTTTTCGCTTTGAACGAGCTGTCTGCTGCTGCAGCTAAAATAACACGATCTATAACAGTGAGCTGCAACTAAAAAGTTGAGGAGCTCCAACAATTTTGGGAGAGTTGCTTCTGAGCTCCCAGGAATGGAGAGAAACTGAAGATTCTGGTGTGGAAAGCCCGCAGGATGGCGGCAACTCCACTCAACCAAAAGCTAATCAGTAGTTGAACGATTTGAAATCCTCCAATTGAATGCAAATACTTCCTGAAATGAAAACTACGTTGGACTTCTTGTGATCACACAGTTATAAAACCTTTCAACTGTGTTGGTTTCTGATCTTCAGTCCCGGCCTCCTCGTCCACCAGTCACCAATCACACCAGCTTTTTTCTTTGAGTTACTTGGTGTTTAAAATAATATGCGAGGGCATTTTTCTCACTTTCGCCTTCCTCGCTTATCTGCAGTGAAGATGTCTCATTTATTTGTTTTTTTTAAAGTGAAGATGCCGTAGACGTTTAATCATTAACTTGTCATCAACTTATTTTTAAACTCTGACTCATGGTGTCACAGAGGTGTGCTGCGACTCTGACGCTGCTAAACGGACCTGTGAAACAAAATGTCACAGCGCACACACTAAAGTCAGCTTACACAGCGAGAGAGACAGAGTTGTTCTCAGCCCTCTCCTCGCTTTCTTCCGCTCGCTCTCTGAGCCATTCTCACCTCTGCACGCAGACATGAAAGCATCCGCCCACCAAACTGCACACACACGCAAATACACGCACATTAAATCCTAATGCACGAAGTGGAAGTTCTCGTCATCTGACGCGCATGGAAAACAAACGCGCCCTCAGATATGGATTCTCTACATGCAGAAATGTGCTCACATTGTCCTTGTTTCCTTTCCCCTATTGCTTTCTGTCAGTCCCTCACTTTAGTGTTACTGGACACACACACACACACACACACACACACACACACACACACACACACACACACACACACACACACACACACGCACCCGCGCGCACACGTGCGTGAATGCTTGCAGGCACACACACAAATACGCGCGCGCACACAAAGAATTTGAGGCTCCACACAAACAAGCTGACACAATTCCTTTCATGCACATGCAAATACCTTTGAACAAACACAAAGGCAAGCCGACACAATGCAGATGATTCAACGTGATTTGCACAAGACAAAGTAGCTGCTCCGTGGCCTTGTAGTGAAGTTTGCCTGCAAAAATATTATTCATATTCATATTCATGAATTTACTCCTATATGCAAGTACATGTCAGGGTGTTCAGACGCAGATTGGCATTGATCTAGGAATGCTTTTACTTCTTTTTGCTATTGCATGTATTAAATGCCTTTTTATTCTTCACAGCGATGAGAAATAAAGCGTTTCTTTTGGGTTCACATTGTGTTGGGCACTTTTTGAAGTGTAATCCATCTTTGCTCACATAAAAGAAGTTCCCACAATAT
>JAUESF010019645.1:0-10070 GCA_032274765.1 Malacoctenus tetranemus | reverse complement strand
ACACACACACACACACACACACACACACACACACACACACACACACACACACACACACACACACACACACCCATCCAGAAATGAGAAATGTCCTTATTGGATTTTTTCCTGAGAAGTCGCACGGAAGTGATTAAAAAGAAAATTAAAGAAGCATCCGTGAAGTGAACAAAGGCGAGTTCTGACATAAGTCGGCAGACACGGGGGAGCTTCACAGGGGGAAGAGATTAAATTACAGAGTGCCAATTAGGAACGAAGACAAGCTCAAAGTTACATAAAAGCTTTAACTCAGCACAGTGTCAGTCAGTGGGAGGCTCAGATTTGGTCATCATATTAACTTATGGTCGTGTGTCAAAGCAAGGCTCCTCAAAAGGACCTGCGTGCGTGCGTGCCTGCATGCGTGCGAGTGAGTGAGTGATGATCCTACCTTGGATAAGGCAGCAGAGCGTCAGGACGTGCAGAGTGAAAATCCGCGCATCCATCCTCAGCAGCTGTGAATCACGGGGAGACGAAAGACTGGCCAGAGCTCCCTGTGAACCCTCAGTAAATACCACAGAGTGAGAAAGAGAGAGAGAGAGAGAGAGAGAAGAGGGAGAGAGAGGAAGAGAGGGAGGGATGGAGAGAACTCAAGGGACGATCTGCTCGGAGGCGAGATCGGGCTGCTCCTCCCCTCCAGAAAGCATCCAAGGCAGAAGACTCTGCTCTGCAGCTGGAGGCACAATCTGTGTGTGTGTGTGTTTATGTAAACAGCTGTTTGTCCGCTTGTTTCTTCTGATTATTGCCATGAAGAAATGCAACCACCTGTCCTGTGGACTCATCTTGTTGTGCTCTGTGAAACCAAAAAAGTTCCCATAATGTCACACACAAATACAATACAAAACACAAACACACACAAATAAACAACGTGTGTTTGTATATCTTTGGTTTCTCACAACTTTTGGATGATTAAACACGGACCGGGTCACAGTAATCTGGGAAAAGCATTGCTGTAGCTCACAGAGGAACATGACAGGAGCGTTAAATTCAGGGTCAGAATGGTTCATTTGTCCCGATCGCTTTGTCTTAAAGGGGCCACGACATCAAAATTCACTTTTCTGGGGTTTTGGGGGGCACAATATGACCCGCTGTGCATGAATGAGGTCATGCGAATGTCAAAAGTGAGTATCAAAGTTCCCTTTTCCAGGGTGCTCAAAAAGGAATGGAAGCTTCCATGTAGTTCCTGAAGGATGAAGGAATCAGAGAAGAGTGGCTGAAGTTCATTTACAGGGGGAAGCGCCACATAGTTATAACCCCGATCTGAGACTTTGTTGGGTTTCACTTTACTGAGGACTGCTTCCTGAACATGTCACATTGAAGCCGAGCTGGGATTCTCCAACAGACTGATCTCAGAGAAAACCTCTGTACCAGCACTGAAGGAGACGTCTGAAGACGTCTTCACTGTCTGAAGAGCCCATGATGCTAACAGATCAGACACTCTGGCTGGCCAAACAAACACCGCCAGCAACAGCCGGTGCGTCTGGATCGTCCATATTTTTCATGATAAAACCTTTTTTTAATGCATTTGACACTGAGATTTACGGTTGTGTGCTTTCGAGAAAGAAGTTCAATAAACCGCGACTTATTGAGAGTTATGTGTGTCCTCGGCTGTGTGTAAACTAGCAGGTTTATGCCTGTTATCAAAGATACGTGTGTACAATCAAATTGCCACTCAGAAACAACCATGTCAAGGTGTCTTCATGCAGGCAAAGTACGTTTTTTTTGGTCTTCTGATTACGCTTCAGGCTCAAACATATTGTATGCGGGAGCAAACCTCCTGTCACGAGGACTCGAACCCAAATACACGCCAAGAGCGATGTTGTGTTAAATAATGTTTTATCGGCACCATCCAGGCAGGCAGCGGAGACATAAGGACAGGAGCGAGGGTCGAGGACTGCAGACGTGGGTGACGGAGGACAGGTGGAGACGTGGTCAGTAGACAGACAGGGGTTGGAGCCAGCAGACGTGAACAGCAGAGGACAGGCGAGGCGGTCCGAGGGACAGGCTGTGGTCAATACCAGGGAGTCAGTCCGGGGGGAAGATCCAAGCTCGGGGTCGTACGGAGTCCAGGTCGTAAACGACAGCGGGGTCTGTCAGAGGCTCAGGCAGGAGAGGAGGTCGTACAGGCGGTCGGCAACAGGGGGACACACGGGGAGACAAGACACGCTGGAATGCTGGCCTGGACACACAGACTAGCTGGCAACGAGACACCCACCAACACACCCTTAAGTATCCGCCCCACCAGGTGCAGCTGATCTACACTAATCAGTGAGGGGCGGAGACAGGAGGACAGGGAACCGAGGAAACACGAGGAATACATAGGAATGTTAAAACCGGGTGTGTGATCGAACTAGGAGTGACAAACTACAGACTGCTATGACACCAGACCAGACAGTGAAAACACATGACAGGTGGAGACACCTCCACTTGCCAAAATAATGAATTTGCAACGGAGTTTTGCGCTGAGAAGATGGGCGTGGATGGAGGACAGAGGAGGGTGGGGCGTCCTTTTACTGTGGAGGGAAATCTGGCCATGAAAACAGTTAAGTTTGTTCATTTGATAATTGCATAACATGCCAACCACATGAACTAGTTTAAACTGCTGTGTCACAGCCCCTTTAAAGTCACAAGTCCTTTTAAGAATCTGCTATTTGAGTGTAAAAAAAACTAAAAGTTCCTGGCGTTATTGGAAGTGTAGCAAAACTGCATTACTGAGGCTCGAGATTCAGAGAAAAGTTCCAATAGTTAGAACTACAGTCGTTAAAAAAGAAGGCACCGGAGATTGATGTCCGAGAGAAAAACACACCGTTTCAAGAGAAGCTTTCAAAATCCAAACTACAAATGCATCAATTTCCTTCCTTCCATCCAGAGAGGCTCTGTGGTCTCACTCGAGAGGCGCAGCATCTCCACAGAGACCCTCAGTTGTATTCCTGCCAGCTCAGGTGCCTGTTTCCTAGGGGCCTCAGGTGGAAAAGCCCCAACCCACCTCTGCTGGTTCTCCCCCTCACCACACAGGAAGAGGAGCAGCTTTACTCTGTGCTCCTCGCGCCGTCTGGAAGGGGAGAGCAGAGGAAACTCATTCCCCCCTTTTGGGGGAATAGAAGAAGAGAAAGCGAATGGCCCCTGGCTTCCCTCCACAGAAAATGATGACGCAGCCACTCAACTGTTTCCTAAACCCAAATCAGAGTCTGTCATCCAGCTGTGGGTGCAGCCTGTCTTTTGGTCAGCTTTGCCCAGGATCAGCTCCAGCCTCCGTCAGTCCAACTCAGAAAAAGTGGGCCTATAAACTGAAGGGATAAAGCCTGGTCGTGCCAACAAGCGAAGAGCCTTCGGTTTAAAAAAAAATTAAAGAAGAGGCTGTGAACGCCTGTGAGGCTGCCAAGGCCCATCCAAAGACCTGCCAAATGAAAAGGACTAACTCACTTCATGATGGTGAAAAAAAAGACATCTGCAAATGTCACAGATCTCCAAAGGCTCTCGTTGGGTGTGGGGATGTGGCTTCGTCATTCCTGGTGGAAATCTCAGAACACATTGAACTCCTTTCAGCAACCGCCGAGGCTTAGCCGGCTAACCTGACAGCCACATCACTATGCAAATGCATGCCTATCATTATGTCAGTCTTAACACATTAACATGCTGAAGAGGCTGTTTGAACACCAGCCAGGAGGAACTCCACTGATACACACAGGTAAGGGAGTGTCGGTGCAGCAGCGTGTCTCGATGCTCTTTCAGACTGTGGTGACGAGTGCACTTTGATATCACGCCCCTCACGGTGAAGGAGACATCAGCGTGGCAGCGGGTGGTCCTGGTTACCTGCAGCAGGAGCATCACATCCATGATGGGAAGATGCAAAAGGGGGAAAGTGTGAGTGATGATGTCTGATGACTTTTTACCACGAACGGGGACAGAACATGTTTTTTTTCCACAAAGCTCCTTCTCTTGAAATCGAATCAATGATTTCATTTAGATTACACATATTTTGATAAAAGGACGTTCCAATATTGATCCTACAGAGATCAATCTCAGCTTCTCATGGTTCGACCCGATCCTGTGATAAGATAAGATATGCCTTTATTTATCTCACAGTGGAGAAATTCCTATTGTTGTCAGCAGCACCACATGAATGTACACACATACAAGACAAAAATGCACATACAAATAAAAGAAATAAATAGTGCAAACAGGAGATCTGTGTGTAATGGCATCATCTCCTCCCGACGAAGGCAAAGGAAGTCGAGCAGGTGTTTTTGTTTGGTCCTTTCAAAAGAAAAGTGGTGTGAGGGTCAAGGGAGCACGCTTTGTCACCGGGATACCACAATGTAATGAGCCACGTAGTGCACGGGGTCTCGTGTGTGTGTGTGTGTGTGTGTGTGTGCGTGTGTGCATGCGTGCGTGCGCTGTGGCTCGTCCACAGGGTTTTGTGATGTGTCAAGTGTGGTAGAGCAATAATTTAGTAATTTTTCCACCTGCTTGCTCCCCTTGTAGCTCCCTGCCACTGGCTAGTCCTTGTGATGAACAGGGAAGCAGCTTGTCTTCTTTTGCCAGTTCACGGCCTCTCCATCACCAAGACTCCTTGTGGCCACACAAATGGTAACTGGGTGCCTTGCGGACCCAGGCTAAAGTGGCAGGGGACCTCGGAGTCGCAGTGGTCCCCAAGAGGTGACGCGCAGGCCCACAGTGTGGACACGCCCTGGCATCAATCAAACCACTGCCCTGCGGGTCAGTCTGGGAGGACATAAGGCGAGGGGGGAGCGCACCCTGAGAGAAAAGCAACGTGTTGGCACTGACTGAGGCAGTGAGTGAGGCACTGGCAGCTGCCTGCAGCTGGGGAGAGTGCTGGTTGTCTAGGATTTCCCTTGCCACTGGAATCCACCCTCCCGTAATCAAGCAGTGCTCTTGAGGATGGCCCTCGGTTGGACCCCTGCACATCAGTGGCACAGAGCTATCATGGTCGTTAGCAGCTGAATTAGTGGCAACTGCTCTCGGCAGAACTCTGTGACTGAGCAGCCCTGTTTAGTATTGCACTGCTCACCCCAATTGGGGAGGGGCCTAGAAAAGGTGGCCTGAGCATTGCCCACTCAAACTACTCCTGGGTAGGTGACCACACCGATCGGGACATTCCAATCTGCGGTCGAAATAGAAAAATAAAAAAATCTGAAACTGGCAACATGGCATGTGAGAACCCTTCTGGACTCCACTGTCAACTTTGACAGACCTCATCGGAGAACTGCACGAGTTGCTGCGCAACTGAGACGGTACAACATTGACATTGCTGCCTTGAGTGAGACAAGGCTCTTGGATGAAGGATCCCTTAAGGCAGAAGGAATGGCACTGGTGGTGTTGGTGGTGTGAGGATGCCATGAAAAAGGATGAGAGGAGGCCGGCGATCAACATTGAATGGTCGGGTGGAGGAGTGGGGAGGGATGGTGGGGGTGGGGGGCACGTGGCAGTAGCAGCATGCAGGAAGTCACACATGGAAACACAGCAAACTTTAAGGGATAGTTCAGAGACAATAGGCTGATAAGTGGAGGGTACAGTCGATGAGCGAGTGCATGAATTTTTACAGGCAACCCCCCACCCACCCCACCCCTGCATCTCTCCTCTTCCACAGTTTCCCACTTTTAAAGGTCAGCATTACTGTCATCGCCAGGCAAAAGTGCGAGTAAACAGGAATATCGGCACATCCTCCTCTGTGCTGAGAGCAACTTGAACTGATCATGTTTCTAAGTGGGCTGAATGATCAGATTCTGTCAATTAGAGGCATTAGGCAGACAGTAGGTGGGGGGGGGCGTCTGAAGTCAGACTTCTGCCTCTGCTGCTTGCTTCGCATCGTCTCCTCGTAAACACCCGTCGCTGTCGGCAACCTGAGAAAACGGTAGCTCACATCAAGAGTGGCAACAAGGCAATGAAGTGCAGTTTACTACAACAATATGAACACATCCGGCGGCAGAGGGGGCTCTGATTTTCTGGGATGTTTGGTCATGAAGACGCCTGAACCAACACAGTGGGCACATGGGGAGAAAAGAGCTGATAAAACAAGGAAGATGGGGTCTGAGCAGGCACTGTCACCTAGTGGAGCGATGGAGAACTGCATCTGACGAAATGCGGAGCCGAGCACTTGAGGTCCAAATAATGTGCAATTCACTGAAAGTCCGAACTTTTGTCAGTCATTGCTGCGTCAAAACCAAAACCCCATGCATAGCGATGCACTCCCAGCCTGTAGAGGGCAAGCTCTTCACCTTCAACCAATTCACCGATTCACTCACATGAAGTGCATGAGGAAACGTTTGAAAGGAGCTCAGTTAACTCACTTGTCTCTCTTGGCTAAACAACACAACCACAGCTCCTGATGATGCAAAGATGCAACTGGTAGGACAGAAAAAGTCCAGTTGTTGTTGGTCAACAAGGGGAAACAAGAAGACACAAAACGTGACGGTCATTGGGAGGATGATGCTCCATAATCTGGCTGTTGAACATGGACCAAACCTGATGTCACTCACAGTGGGATGTTTTTCACGCTGCTGTCAGAAAGGCTGAGTTTGATCAGGACGAGCGGGGCACTTTTGTCCAAACAGGAGCTTGGCAAAATAGCAAGAGTTAAAACGCCAATAAACTTGAAATTGAGAATTTTTTTTCCAGACACTAAAAAATGTAAAGAACTCATGGAATCTAAATGTAGCTGTTGGACATCAGTTTGGACCTGTTTCTGAGCATTATGGCCAAAAGTAATCAGATTACAGTAACGTGTAATGTCAGTCCAAATATGAGTCGAGTGTCTCCCAAAGCCTTGAGCTCAGTTGGTGGCTTTTTCTTGAGTCACCATGTGGACCACCTGCGACCCCTCCAGCTCTTTGTGGGGCTCCTTCTTGGACTGTCTTGGTCTCTGTGAGTGTGGTGGGACAGGTATTCACCTCTCCACCTCATTCTACTGTTTCCATCCCCCCCCCCTCCACCTCGCACGCAATAAGTGTTTGTTGTGGTGGAGTACAGAGCACTTTATACTGGGGCCGTTTTCACTTTTACCCATTGCTTTCGAGAGGACTCAATCCGGGTTTCTCCTCACCCTGCTCAGCTGAGCTGTGGTCCCAGTGGCTGTGTTGGGAACTCATTATCTATACTCTGATAATTAAGAGCGCAACTGGGGCTCGTACTGGTGCTCCTGCAGCTACTGCCTGTGAAAGGGCCTTTGATGTGGTGCGATATACTTCGCATGTTTGGTTTTGTGTCGAGCTGAATTGCATGCAGTAATCCATACGTTCCACGTTGTTTTTGGTGACCTCCAGTTCCCCCACATACACTTGTTTGCCAGAGTAGTTAAACGTTTGTTTTACCTCACTGCTGAGCCCCTTCACTTTTCACTTTTCCTTTCTCGGTTTCCTTTTTTTGACAGTAAAACGTTTGGAACTTTCAGTTTGATAGATCAGTCGCGTATTCACTACTTTCCAGGAAAAGACACGACAAAATATCAAAACAACATGACGAGACAAATCCTGATATTAAAATGGGGCTGCAGGTGGCGTGGTGGTTAGCACTCTCGTCTCACAGCAAGTAGGTCCTGGGTTCGCGCCCAGGTGGAGGTCTTTCTGTGTGGAGTTTGCATGTTCTCCCTGTGCATGCGTGGGTTCTCTCCGGGTAGTCTGACTTCCTCCCACAGTCCAAAAACATGCAGGAGGTCAAGTGGTGACTCCAAATTGTCCGAAGGTGTGAGTGTGTGTGGTTGTTTGTCTCTGTGTTGCCCTGTGATGGACTGGCGACCTGTCCAGGGTGTGCCCTGCCTTTGCCTGTAAACAGCTGGGATCGGCTCCAGCACCTCCCGTAACACTGAATAATTAGCAGTACAGACAATGAGTATTAAAATGCTATTTTTAATTATATCACAAAAAAAATCTATTCAATCTTCTGAGTTTTCTGAGAGCCCCATGTTTCCATCAAACGTGCAGTCAATCAGCACTGAGTGGCAGTTTGACCTTCTGCAGTCTCTGTCAACCGAAACCTGAAGGCAGGACACGTCCCAAACATCAACCACATCAACAAAAAGGAGAAAAAAACAACTCCAGAAGTAAGAAGGTTTTACTGTGAATTCGTTTTTTAACGAGGCATCATGTTGTGAACAATCGCTCTGTGACTTTGCAAAAAAACCCACTCTTTCTCTGTCTTTCATTCATTCTGTGAAGATATGGAGCAGGCTGCTACGTCGTTCTCCCCTTCACATAACTGCGATTTCAGTCCGTTACCACCGGGACAGAACTGAGTGATGGCCAGGAGGAGGAGGGGGGGGGTTGGTCAGCTGGCAAGCCGGTCGTTCAGGTAGTTAGAGGTCTTGGTGTCCTGCAGCAGTGTCTTGGTGACGTCGTACAGGTTCTGCTGGTAGGCCAGCCTGTAGCGGCTGTAAGCGTCGTCGCAGTGGGTCAGCAACCGCTTCACGTTGGGGCCCACGTTGCTGGGAGCTCCGTCCAACCTGGAATCACAGGATGAGGAGCCTGTCAAGTGTTTCCCTTCGTCACAAAAGCCCCTTACACCACTTACTGGAAGAGATGGCGAGGTGTGGGAGCAAGAAATCAATAAAAAACATCACTGGAACAATAAAACATATTTGACTTTATTTCACCGGTCGCCCCAGTGAAGCTGAACGCTGCGAATTGCTTCTCTGGTCGACCCAGAGCGGGGAAACAACGCAGCGCTGGGCCACCGTCACGCTAAACTTTTGTGTCAGCTGGAGATGATTTCTGAGATGACTCCACCCACTGCATCCATCAGACCCCCTCCGACAGCGATCTTACTTCTTGAAGATGTCCTCAAACAGAGCAGTGGTGAGCGGGCGGTGGCGCTTGAGCTCCTCCAGGTAGGCGAAGTTGCCTTTCAGGACAACCTTCTGAAACAGTATCTCTGCCCAGTCCGCAGTGTAGCTGTAAGCCTCAGACACCACAAAGACCTGAGGGGTGGCACAACCTGCATGTCAGTACACACACGAGCCCACACACACACACACAGACAGTTGCACAGAAGAGTGTGGCAGGAGGCTCCTGTGCTGCCTTTGTAATTACAAGTCACAGCAGCCCCTCATACAAGCCTCCCCCTACATTCCAGTCAAGCAAACATCATTCATTTCAAGTACACACTGGAACTGTGCGTGGCGTCGTACCTGGTAGCAGCAGGGCAGCGCCAGGACTGCGCTCAGCAGCTCAGCGGGCTGCAGGTTGACGATGCGCAGGTCCGACCCCTGGTTCAGGAGGTGGAGCTGAAGCGTGACGAGCTTGGCCGCGCGCACGCAGCGGCTCGCCTGGCGCACGCACGAGTCCTGGTGGGGCGCGCACACAGAAACGGAGTGAAGCAGAGCGCTCCTCTGGCTGAATCCAGCCATCCACAGATGGTTAGAAAGGATAGAAATTTCTAGCGACAGTGATAGTTCTCATTCTTTCGTTGTTTTTAATCAAACATCGTAGAGGTGAGGTGAACGTAAACAACAGGGTTCAGAGGAGATGTGATACCTTGGAGAAGCTTTCTGCCGCGTCCTTCAGCAGATTCAGCACTTTGACCAGAGAACTCTTCAGATCAGGAGTAACAACTGCAGAAAGAACAGAAAACGAAGCGGCGGGAGGTTTACTACACCACAGTGGCTGATAAGAGGCGGAGCCTGTTCATCATTAGAGGTCAGTGTCACCCAACACCGTCCAGGCTTCGGCCGTCCATTACGACGGAGCTAACATCCACTAGCCTTCCAAATACACTCATGAAAAAGGATGATTAAGACGGAGGTGAATCAGGAAATGTTTTCACTCCAGAGAGACGGTACTTTTTGAAAAGTGCATATAGTTCTTATACATAGTAAATATGCCAGGACTGTACGTGGTATACACTTGCTAAACTCAGCTGGTTATAACAAAAAGGAAAAGGAGGAGGAGCAATCTGAGATGAGAAGCTTGTGCTACGGGCAGACTCCATCTGAACGCCTTTAAATGCCTTAAAGGAACAGTACACCCAAACAATGATGTGCCTTCATTTTCTACTCACCCCCATGCTGAACAACACTCTGAAGC
>JAUESF010019642.1:0-10077 GCA_032274765.1 Malacoctenus tetranemus | reverse complement strand
GTGTGTGTGTGTGTGTGTGTGTGTGTGTGTGTGTGTGTGTGTGTGTGTGTGTGTGTGTGTGTGTGTGTGTTTTTGGAGATCAACGAGCGAAACCTCCGTCGTGCGACTGAAGCTGCCTCTTGGTAACGACGCGTCCTCGCCCACAGGACTTGATTTCACTGTAACTGTGGCGGCGACTGAATGTATTTGTTGCTGCTGCGTTCACTGACTGATGCTCCTCCCATGGCTGGTGTTTTTTGTTTTTTCTGTCATTTTCAGACATTAACTGCGGGGAAGTGGGAGGTCGGACCGTTTTGATTGTATCTGTTTTATTTTCTTTGATTGACTCTTTGATTCGTCACCATTGTGACATGAATGTATGTTTTTACATTTTTTACGTTGCATGTTGCTAATAAGCTTGCACGGACTCTTCACTGCTGCTTCAACTTCAGATGCTCCATGTGAGCCGTGTGGTAACGATTGTACCTTTTAATTGTCTTATATTATCACAGATGTTTGTCATCTGGCGTTTTGAACATTTTGCACTTATTGGTGTGTTGATTTCTTAATAAAGCATTTGACACGGAATGTAAACAAAACTGTGCTTGAGCGACGAGCTTCATCCAGATCCTTTACAGGCAACAAAGAGTTTCCCACAAGCTCACACAAATCACCTGTTGGCAGACAACGTTGAGTTTCCATTAGGCAATCAGCCGCTTCCTCCACACGCTCCCTCCCTCACACAGTGTGTGTTTGTGAGTGAGACACAGCGGGACGGAGAGCGTGTGGGTGTCTCATCAAGCCGCAAAGAGAGAAAAGCAACGAACTCACGGGGGGGGACTTGAACGGTGGTGTCACACGCAGGTCGAACATTTGGCTTGTTCAGCGTCGACCTGAGACATGTTTCGCCGTCTGTCTCCGATGCTTCCTGTGTGCGTTCTCTCCTCTTTGAAGCTCAGCCTGTGAGTGCGTGCAGCTGCAGCGAGAGCGAGCAGTTTCATCATCATCATCATCACGATCACCTGACATGGGTTTTTTTTGTTTTGTTTTTTTTACGCGTGAAGCTAAAGTGAAAGTGAAGTGAGGAGCAGGCCCATCACTTCCCTCTGTTAGGTGACTGGAACTCCAGTTTGCTTCATGTAACTTTACCATCATACAACACAGTGAACCAGCTCCAATTCTGGACATGCTGCAGGATCTCCTTTTGATAAACGTGGCCGAACTGTGAGGGAGGGGAGGCGACCTGCAGGCCACGCGGCGACTGTTGCTGCTGAGCCTCCGTCTCCACATGTGAGGCAAATATCATTACGCAATATGTTTTGGTTTTTTGGAGGGGGGGGGCACATCGACTCATTTGGGGGGGGCATGACCCGAGAATGACACCCCCCATGATGCCGACCCCAGGTCGAGTTCAGGTGAGGTGTGTGCGTGCGTGCGTGCGTGCGTGCGTGCGTGCGTGCGTGCGTGCGTGCGTGTGTGTGTGGTTTCCTCCCACACTGAGAGACATGCAAAGAAGATCCATCAATGGCGTGTTTGCGTACGTGTGCCTGTGTAAGCCCCTCACTGAAATTCCCAGGAAAAAGGATGACGAAACAGTCTTGCGAAAAGTAGATGGAAGATGCGCCTCCGCCTCCTTTTTTGACAAGTCAAGTTCCAACTTGAACAATGAGATATTCCCCCACTCTGTCTATCTTTATCCTCTGCAGAAACACCCATGCAGGAGCTGGTGCGGGCGCATTTTTTTCTCAGATCCATTTTCTTGCTTCGACATCCTCAACTGAAAGCTGCAGGCAGACAGCGGGACCCTGAGTTACATCCAAAACACACGTCCTGGAAACATTCCTGAAGAGAAATAAGTATGTGAAGATCATGAAACTCATGAACTCTGGACTTTCTAAAACACAGAGAAAATCAAGACTTGCAAACTGTTTATTACTGCAGTCCCTCACAGAGCTACAGCAATTTAGAGACACAAATGATCGAAACCCTGTCATTTGATGGTGAAAGATCACCTCAGCGATAACAAGGGATTGTCTTTGTTGTCATGTTTGTCTTCGTGAACAAGCCTTGATTCGATTTTAAGTGGGATCAGAGACTCTTCAAGTCAAACTGGGGTCTTCCCATGGTGAGGCAGACCACCCTCCCACTGTGCGGCCCACACACAGCTGTGAGACACCCACAGAGAAGAAGCTTTGACCTAATACTCAATAAAAACTCAAGAAACAAGAAGACATCAGATGAATGCACTCTAAATGTAAATGAAGAGGTGCTAAGATGTGATGTTGGCAGTCCAAACACCTCAGGAGGAAATCAGGAATAGGAGTGAGGACGGCTTCAACACAGCAGGTTGACCGTAATGAGAGCATGTTTGATGCCGTAAGGTCTGCAAATACTCTCTGCTTATGCTTTTATTTTGAAGGCTCCTGCTTTTGCTTCACTGCAACCGATGGATCTGAGGTCCGAGACAGACGCAGACACAAACAAGATATCGGAGGATGAAGCATGTCGAGACAGAACTGAGCAAAACCAACACATGACGGTCAGACTCAAAGAACAAACGTGCACGTCTTCCCGGGATGGAAGTACAGAGCAGGAGCCAATCATCACTTCAGCCAACAAATCACCTCTGCTGAACCTGTTTTCCAGAACTTCCCAGCCTGGCAAAGACAAAAACAAAACTGGCACAGTTTCACCTGGGGACAAGTTCGTACTGCAACTGAAGTTTCCACAAAGACAGAGGATGAAGTCACACCAGAGGAGCGCTTCAAACCAGTTGTTGCTATTTCTAGCTCTGGAAGGGATGTAATTCAAAGAGGCCAGACCCAATCAGACAGCCTGGATAGTGCAGCGTCACGCGTCCCACCTTGGGGGCATTTTTCATTTCACTCAGTGGCTTCCAACACCGGGGGGGCCGGGAGCTTTCCTGCACTGCCGTTATCAAGGAAAACCCCTGAAAGGAACAAGCTGTAGCATTGCCCCATTCTTTTTGTTGTTGTTGGTTAGACAAGCTGTGGAAAAAAGAGCTCAATGACTCTTTTTAGCCTCCATGTGTGCAGCGTGAGCTGAATCCAGACTGACCAAAGCAGCTTTCAGTAGCATTGTCACCTGAAAGCACAAACACTCTACGTTTCTTATTACCGTGCAAATAAACAGAGTCGCCTCGCTTGCGCATATGTGTGGAATGAAAATCTCTCGTAAGAGACATTAAGGTAGAAGTTACTGGGTTGGAAAATAGAAGCGTTGCTGTGAGGAGGTGGCTGAAGGGCTGCAGGCCTAAACCTCAGGATAGCCTTCAACACACTGAATGTGCTGCAGCTACGCGGAGGCATTTGCAATACAACACACAAGTCATCACGTCTGGTACGTTCCCCCTCACTGCACAGATAAACTCTAGTGGCACCAGCTGACAGCGCGGCAGGATCTCGTTTATGGGACGTGAAACTTTATGGTGATACTGAACTGCCAGACGGTTGTAAACACACAAGGAGTCCAAAGGACAATTTTAACAGGTGAACGCAGCCAGACGGACACTCCAGTTTATGCAGCTCTGTGCTCTCTGTTCGGTGGGGGCGAGGGGGGTCAAGCACAATTGCAGGAACGAGTTGTGGTTCACACCGTAGTGTTTCTGCAAGCTTGATCTCATCAACACACCACAGCCCAAGTAACTGTGCTTACAGCTTGTTCCAGCAGCAGGAGCAGCAGGTTAGCTCATAAGAAACAGAAAAATAGTACCTGTTGACAGTGAATAAAGAATACGTTGCATTCAGTATTGCTTATTCATCAGTGGGTTTCTCATCGGTTTCTAAAGCTTCGTCTCTGGAGCTGTAATACCAACAGATCATTTGTGTGATTTTAGGTTCCAAAAGTCTCTGAGAATCAGAAAGTGAGTCTGGCAGCTAATCGCTTTGGAAAAGAGAATCTGAATTACTTTCGATTCCCGTCCCTGAACGCGGAGGCCGACCGAGCGTCGGTTTGTCCTGGTCAGTGAACTTCACACCAGTAGGTCTTCACTTCTGCACACTGTTGTCTTTGGGGGTCTTCAAGCTTGACTTGGGTTGATGGCTCAAGAGGTGAGTAAGTCAAACTGATGCAGGAGGGTTGATCAGCTGTGAGCACTCAGCTAAAGTGCAGGTTAACCTCTGAGAGGACGTGAACCTCAGTGCACCACCTCGTGGGGACGCTTTGTGTGTCTTTAAAGTGAGTGTTGGGACGAGGGTCCTGGTTTTTGCGGGCATGTTTGGAATTGGCCCACAAGCAATGAATGTCAGTCAAGGTCGCGTCGTCACAAGGCATCAAAGCATCAGCTCCAACGCCGTGTTACTTATGCAGAAAAAATATGCACACTTTGATCTGCAGGTGAAGTGAACAAAAAGACAATCTTATTGAAATAATATGTAAAGGGTAAAAAAATCAACGTGTGCAGCTGTGGCTGTCCTTACAGAGGGTCACTGTCTGCTCTGATCAAAGCTTTGCTCACTCCTGCGATACCGCGCGTTCTTCCCCTCCTCGCGCGTCTCCCCGAGGGAGCGTTTTCTGCTTTTCTGCTCGATACTTTTGTAACGACCTGTTCGGTTTCAGAAAACATCGCTGCAACTGTAAAACCTGAACTCGAAAGTATCTCTGTTGTTTTACGTCAGCCAGCGGAGCAAGGAAGGTTGTCCTCCGAGCAGAGGGGGAATTCTGCGCCCGGCGCCACGCCTCACAGGTTCAACAGGCAGCCGGCACAGGACGCCCAACAGGAAGAGCCGACGCTCTTATTGCCGCGGGCAACTTTCCTCACCCTGCGCCGGTGTCACGCGCTGGCCAAGCCCTGCAGCAGCAGCGCGCACGTGGCTCCAGGACGGGAGCGCGGCGAGACACACCTGCAGCGACACACAGCCGGACAAAAGAACATGCGCAAAAACACGCTGCATGTTGTTGTAGTCATTGGAACCCAACTTCACTGTGTGAAACCAGCAACTGCCTGCCAGACAACAACACTGAAGAAGTGCAGGAAGAGTTGTGCGATATGCGTGTGCGTGTGTGCGCGTGTGTAAGTGTGCATGTGCGTGTGCGTGTGCGTGTGTGGTCACTCAGCAGTTTCAACACTTCAGACGGAGGCCACGTGGATTTACAACAACAGTGCTGATGCAAACGCTCTCCAGCAGTGGGCGGGTCATGGGCGGTGATGTAAGAGCTCGCACAGTTTCTCCTGCAGAGGAATTTCCGGCCCGACGGCTCGAGAGACAAACAGAGAGTGAGAGTGAAAGAGACTGCTTTGTGTGCCGCCTCTCTGTCCACGCGTGTTTTTCCCTCACTCGGGTGAAACGGGTTGCACAAGCACACCGGCGTGTGAAACCCGACTCCAGGTCAAATGTTTTCATACCGACGAGAGGTCAGCGTTTCAGGTGTGCTGCTTTGACGCCACAGGTCTCTCAGTGTACAATTAAAGTGCCCGGCATGATTGTGAAGGCTGCAGCTCATTAAAGCCTCCGAACGGGATGACGCAGAAGCTTGACGTGTTCAGCATGCACTTAAACACAGGTGAATGACGGTCACAATCATGATAGTCGCGATAATCACAGCTGCTGCAACACATGCATGATGTGTACACTTGTTTTGACTGTGCACACATTTCGAGGACCAAAGAAAAATGTAATAAATCCAAACAAGAAAACTATGAGAACAGAGCAATTCAGCAAAAATGGAAATACATCTTCAGGCCATCAGGAAAAACACTTTTGATTGCACTTTTGTAGAACATTTGTGTCAATATAAGAGATGTTGAAGTAGACTTAATTGCCTTCTGCCTCAAGATACATACAGCTCACGCACAGGGACAATAAAACCTATCTAAAGACGTCCAGTTCAGCACCACGTTCAAAACCTCAGCGTGCCGTGGACAACTTTCAACCGAAAGCCCGCCCACCCGCTCACTCTCCTGCCCGAGGCCACTGACGGGGGACGGAGTGGCGATTGGTTCCTCTCCCGGGAAGCTTCCCAGCAGCTTCTGCTGAGCACCGGCGCTGTGCTGGAGCTCAGAGCCGCGACCCTGCGAGCCAGTGGTGTCACCACCACCACTACCACCACCGTGGGCCGAGCAAGGTCCGCCCCCCCCCCCCCGTCCCCCCCCCGAAGCCCATAACTTCAATTCCTTTCAGTTTCATGAACGTCTTGCACGTCAGATTGTTGAGCGCGACAGATGTGCCTATTTTTGAAGAAAAGTGCCAGAACATACACACTGATGATTCAGTGTTTGCACCCTCAGCAGGACTCGTCACCCTCCAAGGTTTCAGACACCGATGATTCAGTGTTCGGAGCCTTGGCAGGACTCGTCACCCCCCCCCCCCCCCCACTCCCTCCTCCTCTAAAGCGGAGCATTATTCAGGAGGAATTTGGGACAAGAAGTCAGGATGCACAATGAATAACTAGAGTCTGCTCATGCAAAAATCAACATTTGAGACCCGGTTTAACTCATCAGTGCAAAGCACTGCTTCCTCTGAGGCTTTTGTGTGTGTAGATCTGCATGTGTACGTGTGTGTGTGAAAGTCTTTAAGTAAGGTTGCTCTGTCGTCTTTGCATCTTGTCTAGCAGGAAGTACAAGCAGGCTTTTACTCTGATCTTCCGTCACTGTTTTCCACTGGCAGAGGCTCAAGTACAGTGGCGAGTACAGACAATAAACAGCGCAAGCATTAAAACTGTGGCGAGGGCGTGAAGGGATTCCCTCGCTACTCTCTGTTTATCTCTTACTGCTCGGAGGCGGAGCTACCTCAGGATTCCCTTTCTGCTGGCATGCGTGGGAAGGCTTGTGGCTATATCAAGCCGAATCCCCACAAGAGTGTGAGAGTGGAAAATGGACCAGCATCAGGCAGGACAGGAGGTGGCACTGATGGAGGTCAGGGTGGAGGAGACCCCTGGAGCCCCCAGACAACCCACAGCTTCCCTTTGCTGTTTCCGGTGTGTCCTGGCCATGGCAGCAGTGTTGGGGCTCCTGCTGGTGGGCTTCACCATTTACTTTTTCCTCTTCACGCCGTCGTGCCACCAGGTGAGCGAGACCTCAGAAGCAAAAGAGAAGCCGTCCATGATTCCTTCTTCTCTCTGTGCCCTCACGAGCATAATGTGTTCCGTCTGCCGACAGGAAGCTTCTCCAGCGGGCCGCCCGGGAAAGGTCAACATCACTTGCACGCTGACAAGTAAGGATCCCTTTGATGTTTTCTAGCTGACAAAGCTGACCACAGTTTTTAATCGTTTGGCGGTGCTGACGGGGGGGACGGGACGTTCTCGTTTCTTTTGCTAGAGAAAGATCTAGAAGGAAAATACCCGATCTTCACCACGAGAAAAGCCGCGACCTACCTGATCTACGGGTGGGTGAGGGTCCCGAGCAGCACGAGCAGGGAGGTCATACTCAACCAGACCTGGAACGGCACCTCGCACCCCGACAAGCCAACGATAGTGCACGACAAGGACACCCTCTTCTTCTCCAAATCGGTGAAATCCCGCACGAACATTGAAATCAGCCTTTCCTTGAGCTTCCAGCCCACAGACAGCTCTATCCACGTCTATGAACTCTGAACCTTCCCCGCCACAAAGAAGGCTGGTGGAGGAGTCGTGCCGGCGTGTTGACGCAAGGGTGTCGCTCGACTTGTTTCGCTGGGTGACACAGCGGAGCGGTTTTATTCATAATGTAAATATTCCGAATGTTGTACATTTTCTTTGATTGCATCACAGAAGTTTTGTTTTCTAAACACTTTATTAAAGATGAACTTCTTTTCTCTAAATCTTGTGAAGTGAAATTGTTGCCGGTGGTTGTGCAGATTCTCAGTTTCATGCAAAGCTTGTTTTGCTTTTAAGCAAAATGAACCCCTTTACCTTCTTGCGCATGCGGTGTTGTAAATGAGTATTTATGAATTTCTTAAATAAACAGAATGAAAACTGCGTCTTGTTTTTGTTGAAGTTATTTTGTTGAAATGCATTTAATTTATTCAAAGCTTTAAAAAAAAAAAGGGAGCCAATATCAGTAGAGGTGCTGCGATGATAATGTGTTGACAACATTAAGGGGAAGTAATACAGACAATTTTCAGGAACAATTTACCTCCAACAAAGAAAAAAAGGGTATTATTTTTAGGATATTTAAACAATAAAGCTGAAATAACCCAACATCAAGATGTTAACATGTTTGGAACAATTTAAAACGTCCTTTTCGCTTTCCTGCATTCTGTGTACAAATGAATTTTTCTTTTTCCATGAACGTAAAGAAAAAAAAATTGTTTCGAAATCAGATAAATCAGGCTGCGAGCCAGTTTCTGTCGCCGGCCTGTTTCAGCATGCCACCTTTTTTTCCCCTAAACACTCTCGGCCAACATCCTGCAGACTGCGCTGTCTGCTGTGAACCTCCCTCCTGCAAAGAGGAAGTGAAAGTTTTCATTCAGGCACTCAGCGAGTGTGCGCATGTGTTTGTGTCATCGGTGTGACGAAACGTCTCAACACACACACGTATCCTGACCCAGTGTCCTTCCACCCACACACACACATCCACCCCCACACACACATCCACCCCCACACACACACTGGCGCGCTCAGCCAATACCAAAACCAAGCGGTGTGTTTTATTATGTCCGGGTTTGTCCCGCTCACCTGTTGGCTGGGATCAGCTCCAGCTATTGTGGGGCAGATAAGAAGTGCGAGTGATGCAAGGAGGCAGAAGTTAAACTCTGATCTTGTGAAGAGCGGTGGCTAAGGAGCGGAAGTGGAGCCCGGATGTGATGGGAAAAGGTGTGCACTTTGTTAATCGGTGGCAGGTCGTGGGTGTGGGTCCAAGTGCAACAGGTGGCAGGTCACGGCAGGGGTCTGAGGGGAGGTGGCTGACGAGGTCCTGGTGGTGATGGAAGAGCACCTGGAGGAGCGGGGATAATCTGAGGAGTCCCAGCACAGATGAGGGAGAATCCAGGGGACTTCAACAATGATTCGAGCAATAGTCCAAAACACAGGAGAGGGGGTTTCAGGGGTGGGGGGGGAGACAGGAGGGACACGAGGGACACTAGGAAACTGGTGCATGGTGTGCCGGGATGGGCAGGTGTTGCAGGAGTGTGATTGCCAGCTCCTCCCGGTCTGCCCTGCACAGCCCGAAAACACAAAGCAAGCAAGACGCAGCCGACACTGACAGGAAACCACAGGAAACTGACACAATTAAACCACAGTCATGACAGATCTCCTCTCAGTCCAATCAGGATCGACCCAGAGAAAGATGGAAAAGACGAATAAGTGAAAAGTAAAAGGTTTAATTGTGCCCAAGAGAACAGACTTTGGTGCTGTGGCCCAGAGGGGAGATCAGCCAAGGAGCGCTTCCTGAATCGATGCGTCCTGTGTTGAAACTAATCACTGGTGGTGGCTGAAGGCTTACACAGGAGATTTTAGCTTGTAGCTGATGCCAGCCAGGACACATTTGCTGTCTCTGAGGATGAGTTCAGGATGCAAACAGCAGACCCAAATCTAGCGGCAGTCAGTCCTTGAATGCCACAGATAGAAACAGAAACCTCACAGGCGTCCAGACAGGACGATGGCCACACACGCGTTTGATACATCTGCTTACGTGACGTCCAGTTGGCAGCGGACGTCAAAACGACATCAAATTGACGCCAAAATGACGGCAAATTGACGGCAAATTGACCAAATGTAAAAAGTCCAACCTTGTGTCAGGGTGGAGCCAATACCCAGAAGACCACTGTGAGACACAGAAGTGTTTGCAGCTCGAACTGTGAACCAGTGATTTGCTACAGTCAGAGCCCAGCGCCGCTCGTTGCATGTGGCTATTTTTCCTTCCAGAAATGTAAAACTAGAAACTGTAGAATAAAGAACCCGGCAGAACACAGAAAGATCAGAAGACCTCAGCTCTAACAAGGTGCAGTGGGTTGATTATTTGGGAGCGACTTTGGAAGCTTGAAAGGTTCAGTCGTTCAGGTCATTTCAGTTCAGTTCAGTTCAACTTTTTGCAATGAAGTACAGAAAACAAAAACAACACAACAGTTGAACAAAACGTACGTACGTCCCTGTGTGTGTGTGTGTGTGTGTGTGTGTGTGTGTGTGTGTGTGTGTGTGTGTGTGTGTGTGTGTGTGTGTGTG
>JAUESF010019637.1:0-10094 GCA_032274765.1 Malacoctenus tetranemus | reverse complement strand
GTGTGTGTGTGTGTGTGTGTGTGTGTGTGTGTGTGTGTGTGTGTGTGTGTGTGTGTGTGTGTGTGTGTGTGCTCAGTTGAAGCTGTGTTTGTTGGGTCGTGCTGATTGTGGTCGACTTTCCTCCGCGGCAACGAGAAAGGCAGTGAACAAGCAGGATTGAGACAAGTGGTCTCGAAGAACGACAGTTGGGTTTAACCTCAGTGTGGGACATGAGCAGGAACTTTTAAGTGATCTTGGCACAACGGACTCAGTGTCTTGCGGCCACAGACTCACAGTTTGTCACTTCCAATCTGTCTTCAGGAATAAATTCCATACATTCCATAGATTTGAAATGAACAGCAAATACACCCTGATAACATAAGCACACAATTGCAGCAAATACTTGTTCTTCAACTATAATTGGTGATAAAATAGAGGATTCATGTGTTGATCGAAGTTTCTTTGGGGGAAAAAAACTGAGCTGATGACTGCTGCGTGTGTGTGTGCAAGGACAATAAAACACAATTGTTCACTAAAAGAAATTATTACTTGAACTATTATTTGGCACTTCCCAAAACAGGTCTAATCAAGAAACAGACTGAGAACAGACACACAGAATTGTTCTCCATTCATTGTTTGACGAGTCAGAGTGGACGACACATTAAATCGGAAAACACAATGTTTGAATGTTTTCTTCGAACTCTGTTGAAACACTGAGAGGAAATGAAGTCTAATCTACTGAAAGTGACCGACATACTCTCTCTGTTTTGTGGGAGGAGCAGGGGTGCAAACCAAATGGGAAGGCTGCAGGGTTGGAGGACGCGCTTTCCCAGGCCGTCCGTTCATGTCAAGGGGCTCATCGTCTCACAAGTTGTCCGTGACCACCCCGCTGCTCCAGCTTATCCCCCCCTCCTCCAGCTGGGCGAGGTCACTCATGGGTCACGTGGCAGAGTCCGATTGGGCTTGTTCTCATCCTCGGGGGAGGCCCTTAAATAAGAGGGGGGGGGGACACTTGCTCGGGGAGCGCACTACTCATCCCCAGAGGGGGGCCTGAGCGGGCGCAGAGCAAATTGACATGGCCGAGGGAACGTACGCGTGCACAAACTATCTTTCCTACGGTGTCCCAAACTGACACATGAAAATAGGCCAGCCTGACAACAGCAGCGCAGCACCCTCCTCCTCCCCCTCCCCCCTCCTTGTCCTCCCTGTTTTTACAAAGCTAAAAGGGAGAGGAGACACAAGCTGGTGGGATGAGGCCCGCAGCTACTCTGATGATAATCGAGGCTCAGTGTCTACAAAAGTGTATGAGCTTTGCCTAATTGAGCTGGACACGAAGCTAAGCCAGGGATAAAAGTCCCCCAGTGAATAATATCAGCGCTCTCACCGCTCCACACATCAGGCCAAATTTGCTGGAGCACTCTCCTCCACTTGTCTCGTAGAAGCGCTTTTTTGCAGGGCGTACAGTAAATGCAATAAATCAGATGCCACGAGTTCAACGCCAGCACCCCCACCGCCCACCACTGCCAGTGCTACAAAAGCGAAGGCATATCGTAAGGGCGCTCTTTAAATATTAAGTTTGCTAATGGCAAGGGTGTGCCGGACAATTTTTCAGTCTCGGGAGACCCGAGTGAGGAGCTGGCCAATTTTGCCCGTATCATCCGGTTCATTTATCAGCGCGCTCCGGCCAAAAAATTCATTAAGGCTGCGATTCTTATCTCGCGCAAAGTTCCGTCTTTTGTCTGATGATAAAACTTTCAAGAATGTGAGACTCACAATGTCACATCCAGCAAACTTTGTAGCAGACGACAACCGACAGATTCCTCTAAGCTGTCCTGCAAGTTCACAGTTGCGACTCTGAGGAGGTGTGTGTGTATGTGTGGGGTTTTTTTTTAGAATCACATCACAATGAGAGGACCTCGTTCTGTGGTTTGATGCGGGACACATGATGATGACTTAAGAGCTCACAGTGAGATCAGAGAAAAACGGAATGACATTGGAGGAGGATCAAACCGAAGGCTGAGATTCGGGAGAAGACGAATCAGCAGAGGACAGAAGTCATGTCCAAAAAACATCACTCTGAATCCAAAAGGTCATGGAGTCAGTCCACACAGGCAGAGGAGCGGGCAGGGGTGAGGCAGAGTCAAAAACCTAAAAGAGGAATAACTGAACACTGGGCAAGAAAACACACACAGCAAGCACCAGAGCGGAAAACTGACAATTTGGCAACAAAGGACGAGCTGGAGCTCAGATGGACGAGAGACGTGGCTAATTGGGAGATGGGGAAACTGGCGAAGGAATACTGCGAAGGAAGGGCAGGCGAAAAAGGAAAGAAAGGTGTTGGAATTTCAGAGTAAAAGCATGACAGGAACCTCACACACAAGTGGAACAAAACAAAACAAAAGCCCTGAAACCCACTCATGACATGTCTGGACTTCATTTGGACGAGGACGCAAAGATGGAATGTGTGAGTTATTTATGTGGCCATATCTCAATACAATTTCAAAACTCACCAATTTGGCTGTAGTGTGTAGTTTGGACACCACTGACTAAAGGGTCCACAGCCACAATTGTGGGAGCGTCTGATTCAAAGCATCATATTTGTGTTGCCCTCAATGCCGAAAAAGGCAAGTCCCTGCTTTGCAGGTTTCTGACACGACAGCCAGAGGTGTCAAAAGTGTTCTCATGCATTACTCAACTAAAAGTATAGATGTTAGGGTTGTTAGTGTCAACTTAAGCTTTTTACTTTAGTAAAAGTGTAAAAGTACTGGTTTCAAAACTACTTGAAGTATAAAAGTAAATGTAATTAAGGGGGGGAAACATGCCTCAGGGGCCTTTAGTGCACTACCCACCTCTCCCAAAAGACACGTCTTCCTGACCATCAACCTTCCTCGCTGTTGCTAGGCTGGAACATCTCACTCGATGTCTCTTGAGTCTCTGCTAACAACATTTTAACCAATTGGGTGTCGGAATGGTATAGGTCTACAGTTCTCATCCGATCACAATCAAATTCACTCCGTCATGATGGCGCGATTTATCTGTTTGGAGGGGGGGGGGTATCTGACAATGAAAAGCCGCAATGACAACAAGCTGATAGGAAATTGGGGTAACGCGACTGTTTTTCAAATGGAAGTAGTATAAAGTACTGATAATGGCATGAAAATGTAAGGAGTAGAAGTAAAAAGTCAGCTGACAAATAGTAAAGTATAGATATCCAAACTTTCTACCAAAGTAAGGTAATGAAGTATTTGTACTTCGCAAATTGACGTCAAAGATGACAGCAGAACACACTTAATCTTCTCAAACATTCTGAATAATAAGTGTTACCTGGACACACTGAGGTCGCACACAGGCAGCAATGAACAACCATGTTGGGAAAGGAGCGGGGAAAAACATTGAAAACGTGGTTTATCCCGATTTTGAGTGTTGATTTGAAGGTGTCGATGACTATTTGTGGGTAATCGAAGCACGTCGTCATGTTGCAAATGGAAAAAAGGAAGTAATGAATCGTTCCCATTGGATTTCACTAAAGATTTCCACGCCGTGTGAAATGCGAATATTAGAAGGCGCTTGAGAACGATGCTCCGAATGCAGGAAACAGGACCAACTGGCTGCTCTCGCCAGCTCTCGATTTGTGACAACGCACGGTGACTCATAGCTGACGCACATTGAAGACAAAAAAAAGGTAGGAACATAGTGACAGTCGCAAAAATGAGGGAAAAGTGCGCAGCAGCCCCAACTGAGAAACAGCCAGACAATCAACATGAAACGTGTGCGTGTGTAGATTTTCTCACCATGCAAGAATGTGCACTAAAAGAGGATACACAACTTCCACCAGAACCACACATTTTTTTTACAATTAGTTTGCAAAATTAACACTGTTTTTGAATCCAGCTGGGAGAAGAACATGCTGATGCTTCGGAACTCACAATTTGGGGTCAAAATCTAAAACTTCCGTGTGAACATGACAGTTTGAAGAGGCAATTTGTGGCGTCACGTCGCTGCCATTAATTGAGAGAGCATAAAGCTCACATTGCGGGAGCATTTCTCAAATCGAGAGAGCACAAAGCCCTCATCGCAGGCACACGGCGAGGCTAAAACGTGCTCCCTCCACCTCTCACTGTAAATTTCTGCGCCCTCACTTTGTTCAGTGGGGGCATTTTTTAGTGTCAGTGGGTGTATTTGTCAGTTGGGGGTGGTCACTATTCTGATCGATCCGATTGGCTGGGTTTTAAGCTCAAATCCTGTCCCGCCGCCTGCTGTTGGACAAAATAACCACTTAGAATACCACTAAGAAGCCTGTTTGGCTTCATTTCACTTTCGAGTGACGTGTATAGTCCAGTTTTTGCTCAAAACCTTTCTTTTTACAGGCTAAATATTGCAATGATGCTCTGCTCTTGTTGCACTATAATGAAGACCTATAATGAAGGGAGGTTGCTCGATATCAGTGGAGGTAGAAATACACTTTTTAATGCAGTCATGTACACGTGGAATTAAGCAAATGCTTTGTTATGGTTTCTTTTATTATATTACTGGAGCGAGTTTGTGTTGCCTTAATTTGTCTCTACCTGTGATCAAACTAGGCTCAGAATTAAGATGCTCTGGAGTCAGAGAGAGTGCGTTTGTGTGAATAGGAGAATTAAGAATAATAAATGAACTAAACTTGGACCGGCGGCTCCAAACACTACACTTTAATTGGCTGCTTGTGTTCCTCCTCCATCTGTGGCTGACAGCAAAGAGGTCAAAGGGTGAATGAGAACCAAAAAGAAGCCTTCCAAACTACAATGAATTAAAAAGTACACATTATCAAATGTGAATCTTCCTTCTATACAACTCTGTAAGTCGACTGAAAACAGGTCAAAGTAATTTGGATTTATTCAATCAAAATAATTAATCAGACGCTGAAGAATCGCCTGTAAACCGTTGGGCTGCAGGAATCAGAAAGTGCGTAACACCACCGCAGGAAAACCAGGGTCATTCTAACGTGTTCGCTTCATGGATGCCGGCAAGTGAAAAACACCACTGGCCTTTTTTTTTTTTTATCAAGCCGAGTCCCTCGGCTCTGCAGCGATTGTTAATTTCCCACTGAATGCACTAATTTTTTTCTCAAGTTGTTCAAGCTGTTTCGCTCAGACAAAGGCTGAACGCCGCCGGCAAACATTCGGGTCACGCAACTCGTCGGAGCCTTTCAGAGTCCACGCCGTCACAGCGAACAAGCTTTTCAGACGCAAGAGTCGTTCGACTTGTGCGGGGAGAAGTTTCGTCCTGTTTTTTTTCCCATGTAAACCGGGGGGGGGGGGGGGGTCAAACTCAGTTCAGTTCAGGGGCCACACGCAGCTAAAATTTGATTTTGAACAGGCCATAACTGCAACATCTGAATGTCCACCTACGCAGCAAGAATGCTTTTGTGATAAGCAAAGAAATAACACTACATTGTGAAACGAGCAACGCAGCTGACTTTAGTAAGGTCGTCTTTTAGGGATTTTTGGACTGCTGCCATCTGCTGTCCTGTTTTGGGTCCATCACTTGAGACGACTTTAAACTAAAATCGGAAAAATCCCAAACGTAAAAAATAAGCAACAGAAGTGTGTTGCTAGTTAATGTAATGTCAAGCATCAGGTTGGAGAATGACTTCAAGTGCAGTTTTAGGCCAACACTTTTTCTAGTGACCCACTTTTTTTGGAGCAATAAGCCACGGCGACCTAATCCACGACTTCGACAGACCGCTGCTACATCACAGAGCTGACGCCCTTGGTGAGGAGCCGATACACGGGGGGAGCAAGCTGGTTTCAAGCTTATGATGAGCGGCAAGATTTACAATGGAATCCATAACAAAATAGACTTTTCCATCAAGTTCCAGGAAGAACAAGCAAGTGCATCTTGGCCCTGTTGCAAAGTTTATTTTCGACTTAGTGGTGCAGCTGGGGAAGCTTTACAAGTTGTTGTTTGCGTTTAGTTTGCAGATGATGTCACTCTTTTACTATAAGGGAAGCGATGTGATATGTATCCTCAATGCAAAGAAAAATGATACAGCAGAAGCACGGATAGGAAGGAGCGTCAGGAGGGAGGGAGGGAAGGAAAGGATGTGATTCTGACAGATCACACCCATGATACACCCGTCACCAGTGCCTCCAAACAACCTGAAGGGTGTAAATTGAACAGGTAGAGAAAAAAAAGAAGCACGATGCCACATCTGTTCTGAAGGCTACACTGTTTCTTTTTTGGACTTTGTTCTCAAGAATGTTCTCACTTCTTTGCTGTCTCCTTTATTTCCAGCTTGCCCTTCGAGAGAACGGCTCAGCAACCATCCATCAACTTGGAGCATGGTTACATTAATTTGTTCAATCACATGATTCATACAGGAAATGTTTTTGAACATATCTTGTTTGTCAGCTAAAGAAAACTCCTGTTTGCTGTGATGTTAACGGGCCAGAGTTTGCTTCATAAGCTTCTCCGCTCTGTTTGAGCAGGCGTGAAAGCTTGATGTTCTTACATTAGAACCGTGGCACTCATTGTTTACAGAATTACATGAATAAAGATCACAAATATCACACAAAAAATCTTAAAGCATGATTATACCAAAACTTATTTCCTTTTCCATGGTGTGGCAGTTGCTAGGAACATGCATTTGTGGGATTAGCAGTAGAACCGAGTATTCTGCCATTGCTATTGACTCCAGTTTGTGACTTATGACACCCCCACTTGCTGGGTTGTGATAGGCAGGCACCAGGTCACTGGACTACCCTGGTGTGAGAGCCCCCTCAAATGCCACTGAGACTTTTGTTTGTTACAGAGGAAGCATCCATGGAGTGCATTGGTTTCAGCTTTGACGCCTGCCTGCTGACACTGTAGCTGTCAAGGGCAACAAGCGAATATTCTTTATTTAGACGCGACGCACTGCAGTTGTTACCAACCTCCCTCGAACATCACCTGAACCCCGCCAATACAGGAGAAAAACAAACGGGCCATCCCTCCAGTGCTCCACATCAGGTTGCACTCGAATTGCACTCTGAAGTCACACCGATCCTCTGTGAAGGTTGAACAAGCAGCGACCCAACAAAAGCACATGAAAATGAGCTTTAGCTGAGACTCCAGCTTAGTTCAAATCATCATAAATAATTAAAGGGGGGGCATTAGAGCTTCAGGAGGTAGATGATACATCTGCTTGTCAAAAAACATTGTTTTTTTTCACCCTCACATGTAAGCGGAGGAGCGATGCTGACTTCTAACCTCGGAGTGTCCCAGCAGAGGTCACGCGGTCTCACCGATCGCACTCACGCTGCTTTAGCTCCTGCAGCACCATCACAGTTCAGGGAGGAATCGCGCTTAAAAATAGAAACAAGGGAGCTGGAGAAATGTGTCAACACTTTTGGAAATGCTTCTTCAAGCAGGTTGTGAGCCTTTTTCTTTTTTTTTCTCTCTCTCCTCACAACTTTTAAAATTGCAACGGATGTTCACAATGCAGCACAGTGGGTCCATTTCCACTCTCTCCCAAAATAAGGTATCGTGTGACTGCGCGCACGCTGGGCCCGTTGCAGAGGCTTAACGCTTGAGCTTTTTTGCTTTCCAATGAGAAGGCGCTGTTCACTTCAGTGCTTGGATTGTGTCTGTGCTTTCCAAAAAGCCCCTTGATTGTCTCTAAACGTGGCTACAACCCTCACCCACCCCCGCTGGTCGAACCTCTGCTTTGTCAAAACATGACAGTAAAGCCAAGCGACAGTGGCAGGAAGCTTCAAATTCAAGACAGCTTTTCAGGTTTTGCTCTAGATTCTGAGTTCCCTTGACAACCTCTGAGCAGACAAAACCTAAAAGACCCCCCCCACCTCCACCCATGATCCCTGGCACCCACCTAAGGAGGTCCTGTAAGCCGGGTTGGGAGCCACTGCTCTAGTTTCTAGTATAGAGAGGCAACAAACAGTGTGGGACAAACAGCAAGATATAGAGCGCTTTTCAGTTTTAGGAGAATTCTAATGCAGTAAAAATGCCAAGTCCAAAAAAAATAATGGGGCGAATAAAAAAACAATGAGAAAACGATTCAACTTACCCAATCTCCGTCCCCACCAGCTTTAGCTGCAGGCAAAACGACGACCTAAATAAACCCATCTATCCCTGCCTCCATGTTTTGCCTCCCTCCATCCATGCACCTCGACCACCGAAAGGTAAAAACCGCCACATTTGTACTTGTACAAGGAATCTGGGTTCCACACATGACTGAGTGTGGTCTACAAACACCATCCCACCTCCTCCCTCCAAACCCAGGTGGGTCTGCAGGATCATTGCCACCACTTCCCCCCCCAACCCCCCCGAGTAAATTCACTGTGGATGGAGATAAATGAACGGAAAGAGTCCGACAATATGGGCTGGCGCGCCGTGCTCAATCTCCAATTCTCTCTAGTCTGGCACACAGAAACAGTCAGTGGCAAAGGCTAAGTGCATAGTTGGATCTAATGGCCTGGTGATCCTATAAATAATAGCTACACAGTTTCCTCCCCATTGATCACAGAGCCTTGGCTGACTGATACCGGGCTCGGTGTGTGTTGGATGGAGCTGACCTGCGTGCACACCCGGCTGCCTTTCCCTCCACATGCTTCTGGCTCCATGATCTATCAAACTGGGGGGGCCTGTGCAATTCGAGAAATGGCAGCGCCTAATTGGCTGCTATGAGAGCCCCATCATTTAAAGGCGAGTGTGGAAGTGGGGGTGGGGGGGGGGACTGACTCTGGACAAGGTTAACTAACTCCACTGCTGAATATCTGGCCTTGAAAAGTTTCGAGGCTTCAGTAAGGCGTGAACGGAGTGTGTTAGAGCCAGGGCTTTTACGCCATGGGTTTTGGGGGTGGGGGGGTGGGTGGGGGGTGGACCATGGCAGACCTACTTTCATTAAACCAGCCACATCAGTTGTTCATCAGGGGCGGCCGTAGTCTTTCGCGGATCTGACATCTTAATTTGCGCGGCGCAGGTCAGGCAGTGGGGGTCGAAGGCCCCCTGAACAGGATCTGTCCAAGGTCAACTGATTTCCATTTGGAAATTGCAGGGGTTGAGGAGACGGAAGGGCACGGAAGGCTGAGGCGTCATCCCAAATACAATGGTGTGTGTGTGTGTGTGTGTGTGTGTGTGTGTGTGTGTGTGTGTGTGTGTGTGCGTGTGCGTGTGTGTGTGTGTGTGTGTCCTCCACAGTGGGTAGAGAGTGGTGGGCCGTGACTGCAGGGAAGACTTCACACTGACAGAAAAGTGGAATATTAAGTGATTCATCTACTTATCCATGTCACACACATCACAAAGGAAAGAAAAAGGTTTGAGCATGGGGGGGATTGGGTGGGGTGGGGTGGGGGGCAGCAAACCTGCAGCTCGTGAGCCAACGCTGGCCTGCATCATGGCTTAATTTGGCTCATGGGACTATTTTGAAGGCGTGAGTATAGAAAAAAAAAACAAACACACTGATAGAAGCGACTGCTCATCTGTCCACAAAGGGTCAGACTGCTCTCAAAATAATTGAGGCCCAGAGGTCAATAATGCTTCTGAATGGAAGATCAGCGACGCAGCGTTAGGAGCGAGCTTAGCAAAAAGCTAGGTGGTCCAAATCAAGCAAGTACAGCCTACAAAATGACACATACTTTGACATCAGAGTCTCCAAAACATGAAAGTCACTCATCGAGTTTGACAAGTTGCCAAGATTCAGAAAGTTGCCAGATTTGGTGAGAAAGTCACCGCGTCAGCAACACTGCTGAGGAAACTTAGATTAAAAAAACAGAAGTGCTGATTGGTTCAAGTCGGCACGAGGAGGGACTAATGGTTCACCACCACCCAATTGCAGGATGGGATTTAGCACACATGACCAACGATAACGTTCCAATATAAAAAAAAAAGTGAGACAGGGTTCAAACAGAATTGGTCATTTTTTTTCTTGCATGACTGTCACACTCAATGCATGAGAACTAACTGTTTTATTTGAATATTTTTTTGTTTATGTTGGTCAATTCAATTGCTTTCTTACCCCCCCCCCCCTCGGGTTCATTGCCAGCCAGCCAGCCAGGGCTTTCTTTTCGTGTCACATCATTGGGGCACCTTTCATAGGAACTCATTCCTTGTTAAACATGAAAGCGTTCACTCCTGCTGCC
>JAUESF010019633.1:0-10113 GCA_032274765.1 Malacoctenus tetranemus | reverse complement strand
TAGAAGGTACAACTGTTTACACATATTTCGATATGTTTCACATAGATTTCAATTGGTTCACAAATCCGCTTAGTTAAAAATAGAGCAGCTCGATTAGCTATCTTTATAGGTTTTGATGCTCGTGAATTGCCCGAAGAACTTAAAAAAATAGTGAATAAAATGAACAAGTCTCCTACATTTCTTCATAGCCAACTTTGGATGAACACGTTGATCGAAAGTCACTTCTTTAGTCCTTAAATGTCGAACAACCCACACAAACGAGGCGCATTAGCAGGTGCAGCTAACGTCAGCTAGCATGTCAGCACGAGCCCATTTACCGGCGTCATCGTTTGGAGTCGGCGTAAGAATGAAAAAACGCTCCGAACGAAGGTTTAATTATGAACGTGTTCGGGTGAAAACCCAGACCCGAGCCGACAGCCCCCACAACTTATCTGGGATGGACGTGTTTTTGTTTTGTTCTTTTGTTTTGTTTACACGTCGGTCCGTTGTTGCAATGTTTCACAATGTTTCACTGACCTGTTGGAGCCCATGACTCAGACTTCCGCCGCGGCCTCGCAGGAGATGCGTTCAAAGACCTTAAGAGCCGTCCAACAACCCGTCCTTTCACGGACATCACGAGAAGAAAGACCCCGAGTGTCCCTGAACGTTTCATTCGCTGTCTTTTCCCACAACAGTCTTTTTTTCTGTTAATTGGTCCCACAACATGTTGAAAACAATATTTTATCCTAAGTTGAATTGAATTGATGGGGATAGACGAGCAAATGTGGAAAAAAGTCTCAACATTTTTTGAAAACATATATTCCTGGACTTGGTGAATAGTTATTTGAGCGGAAGGCAACAGTTAGTGAAACTGTCTTTTCATGTGTGGTCATTGCCAGTGATGTACCACCAGGGGTCGCTGTTGGTTGCAAAATGTATTTATCCTCGGGCCTGAACACAAGCTTGTGGAGCGGTGTTGTATTTATATTCAATAACAATAATGTTTGCTCGACGTTATTACATGCAGACAGGTGAGTGCACATACATATGTTCTTTATTGGAAAAGCGGTGGTAATTTAATAAGGTTTACTTTGACAAGCTGCTTTTTGAATGGGCATGTCGTGCTTGGATGTTCGTTTGTTTTTTTCTTTAATGTTTACCCTGTTAAAAGCTTGTGGTCAACTGTCCTCACTGATTGCTTTACTTATGACGTGTTGTGTTCAGTGTTGTCGGTGTTTGTGATTTCACTTTCACATTATGAAATTAATCTAGTTCCATCTTTTTTCAAAATAAAAATCAAATCGAAATGATTGAAAATTAACTAATCATGTAAAATTCCCCCCTTACATACACAGCTCCAACAGAAGCGTGTCACAGATGAGGATGAAACAGAAAACAAAGAGACTCAAGAGAACAAGCGAGAGCAGGTCTACATGAGTGTACAAGACCCACATACTGTAGCTAAGGTCACCGGGTTAGATGCAGCTTCAATTCACTCATTACATGTCTCAAAACGCAACAGTCAAACTAATTTGTCACAGGTTTGTCATGTCAGATTCAGCATGAATATAATGTATTTTAAACAGGACACAGTGAACCAAGTGACTGCTCTCCAACCCTGTGTGCGTTGGTGCAGTGCTTGATTACAGCTCATTCTGGAGAACGGCTGCTTCTCTACACCCTGAACACTTCCACACCCAGTGGCATCCAGGACAGGCAAACTGCTTTTTTTGGCAAGCTGGGTGGCAGCAGTCACCTAATGATTTAAAGACGTGTTCCTCCTCAACCAAACATGAATCTCAATTATCTCATTTGTGCATCTCAAGAAAAAAGGAAAAAAAAAACAGACAACGCCAAAATTATTGAACTTTGAAAAACTGGATCTTCTTCTTGCTGTGCTGCTTCTGAAGTTGTCTGTGTTCATAGTCTCCCTAGAATGGGCTCCGGTTTTCAGTTTTTTGACTCGGAGCGTTTCAAAATAAAGGTTCCGGTTTCTGTCTCCACAACCAAAAACACTCACATGGAGAAAATAAAGCTGATACGTTCATTTTCAGCCACAATAGTGCTTTGCATGATGGGTAAAGTACAACTGAGGACCAACAATATACAGCCTAACCTTGCATCCATTGGGAACCCACTTCATCTGCGCATCTGTAGTCCTGACAACTTTAAAAGAAGTGACCTTTTTCATGCAGAACCAAGGAGCCAGTTTTGAAAACCACACCACACAATTCTCAGTGGCAGAATCGAAAGGAAACACACACATGAACCTGCAAGTTCGGGACACGGAGACGAAACAGAGAGCTGCAGCGCTCTCAGATCACTGGCGCTCGCTGGCCTTCAGCATTGAACCGACTCCCACGGGAGCTTTGGGTACCAGGTCAGGTCAGGTGGTTGCGATTTGTGCTGGCGAAAGCTTGCGTGAAATGGTGCGAAAATAGCCCCTTTTGCTACAGTCACACAAAGACAGTGTTCACAACTCTTCGACAGGTATCTGGAGGTGAAAAGAAGTCATTTCTAGAACAGCAGGAGCCAATTATGTACTTCAGGGAGCATGTGAGTGGTTGTAGTATTTAAAAAAAAAAGGTCACCAGGGCTCAACACAAACTTCGCTTCAGGACGTGTGAGGTAAAGTGGCTATAAATGCCCCAGTGCAACCACGGTGACAGGCACACAAACCCACACCTCGGCCTGAAATGAGCTGGTTTCATGACCTGTTCAAGTGAACACAGGAAGAAGAAGAAAACACGTGAAAAGAAATTCAAAAGAAAAACTAATTAAACAGCCAGTTCTGCTGACTGCCATGCAGCATAAGGGGAAACCACACATTAAACAATGATAATCACATGAAACACAAAGTGGATCTGACTGTTGGGATGTAATGAGGGCATGCTTCATGAAGCTTTTACTTTAAAAAAGAAAATGAATGGGTTGCACCTTGAGAGCAGCGGTCACGCCTGGTGAGTTTACCTTTTCTGTGTTCTCGCCAGTGTTGCTGTCCTTCCTCCCTCCGTCCTCTGTCCCCTCCCACCGTGTCTTGCGACTCCTCCCTCCCTCTGCGTCACCTACTGATGGTCCCCACCTGTGTCCCGTCTTCCTCCCCCCCCGGAGTCCCTTTCTCGTCGCCTGTTCTGTCCAGCCCTATGTCTCCCCCCTCCCCCTCATTTGCCCATGCCTGGTTTGTCACTTTTTAATCATGAATAAAGATGGGGTCTGTTTCTAGGCGCTCAGGCTGCTCCGTGGTGGAGTGGTTCCTGGTGGGAGGGTCATGGGTATAAGCCTGAGTTGGGCCTTTCTGAGTGTAGGTGTGTGCTGGTGACAAATGGAGACTGTTAGTTGTCTACAGGTGTGAATATTAGAATGTTTCTCTGTATTTACTTCGAAATGATGCTAAAACCAACATCAGGCAGACGGCCACAGCGGCGAGACGACAGCCCCGATTGCGAAGATCCCTGTCACTGACCACTGAAGGGACTGCTGGAGGGCGCTCTGGCACCAAACGTGTCGTCTCAAGCCACAGGCCTTCAAGTACAGACGTCCCTTTGCCACTCAAGACACATGAGCCTATTTAAGCCACTCGCCCTGACCCCAGTCAGTAGCCACTCTCGCGGTGGACCGATCTCTATGCAGCTTCCATTGAACAGTGGGACGCGAGGCGAAGTTCTAACGAGACCAGTCGGACATTCCAGGAAACATCCAATTTTGGCCCCGATGGCAACCTTTCACCCAAAGTTTCACAAGACAACCGGGCTTGATTGGGTTTATTGCCACCGCTCCCATGTCTTTAATTTATCACTGAATGATAAGTCAGTTTATTGATGGCAAAAGACATAAAGGTTTGTGAAGCAACTCCCCCAAGGTGAGCATACAGAACTTGGTAAAACCAAAAAGTAGAAGTGAAGAAAAAAAAAACTATGTCGAAGAGGAAGAGCAGGTCACTGTTCTGGTGCTCTTTCAGGACACATCTCTCATATGTACATGAACGTTTAAATACGGCGTCACACAAAAGCGTCAAGTTCATGCTGCATATGTAAAAAATGACAAAAGCCACCAGCAAATATACAATAAACACAAACAACAGGAGACAAATCAGTTATAATGTTGTATCTTTCCACCTTAATTGCTTTTTTTTCCAGCAGTCGGAAAGGGGTCAACTCTCCGCCCGCTGTTCTCCTGACAGTCATGATGCGACTCGGTTCAGCCTTCAGCATGATCATGCAATTGTTTTCCCTTTAGCTTTAAGCAGGGGCGGTTCCGATGAGTGGGGGGGGGGGGGGTCCAAAGGGAAGCCCCCTCACAATCATCCTGCATCCTGACTGTGCCTCATTGAAATAGCAAATGGTCCTGCCTGTTTTTTTTTGTATTACATTTTATCTCTACTTTCTATCTGAACCTTGATTGTAATGTAGACAAAGTCAATCACAGTGCTCGATGTACTGCTCTTAAAATCATGTCAATTTTGTACAACACTTCCATAAACTTAATTAAAAAAAAACATAAATAAAATCAAATATTTTGATCCCCGTGAACCGGAACTCCTTTGAAAAACTGGATGATGCGCCGTCTGTGCAGCTGCTCGATGGTCTTGTACTCGTGGCTGCCGGGGTGGCCCCCGGTTTTTAGCTTTTTGTTCCTCAGCGTTTCGAAGTAATGGTCCCAGTTTCCGTCCTCGTTTGCTCCGAAGCCAAAAACGTGGACCTAGAAGAAAGGGTGAGTGGGTGGGTGGGGGGTCCCTCAGGTCACAGTTTGCGTTACCAAAGTGATAACTGTTTTGTTGGGGTTTTTTTTTCGACTCACCTCGTCGCACAAAAACATGCTGAGGGCGATGGCCATGAAGCCGGTGGACGGATAGCTGCCGACACTGCCCAGCCAGGACTCGTGGACATACCGCATGAAAGCCGGACTGAGCACGGTCACCTGTTAGGGGGGGGGGGGGACGACTGGCAGACAAACCGGCATGGCTGGAGCGTCCTTAAAAGTCCCGCCTCCGCACAACAGCCCTTCCACATGCTCACCAGGTCCTTGTTGGCGATCCTTTTGAACTTCGGGCCGTCGCGTTGTCTGTTGGCAGTAACGGCGATTCACAGGGTTAATGCGAAGGCTCGGTTGGTGATCAGCATGTGTGATGTTTCAGATTAAAAAGAAACTTAGACCCTAAAGTGCAGCAACTGGAGAAACACTAAAGCTCCAGGGATGCACCTGAATGTCGACAGCCTGAACCCCTCAAAAATTGCAAGTATTCAGCTGTGAGACGCTGCTGCAATCTTCCCACGTCAACCTCTTGGTTCTTAGTGACAACCCCCCGTCTCGATCTCCTACCCCCCCCCCCCCGCAGGAAGTGCAGTCGATGTACCGGTCTGTCCTGGTCAAGAAGGTTCTCTCATATTACTGCTCAGTCTGCATTCCTGCTCCCACCTCGGGGTGGGAGCAGGAATGCAGGCTGACCAGTGTGATATTGGAATGTGAATGTGGATAAACCAGACACAAATGCGTGTGCAGTCACTAATTTGGCCTCTGCACTGAACTTGAAGCCGTTCACCTGCTCAACCGACTCTGGGAGTCTCGCGCAACGCAGCCCCGTCGAAGGGGCCGCCGCACTTACTCTGTTCGGAACTGATCGACGAGCCACAGGAAGTCGTTTGTTTTGAAGGGAAAGAAGAGGAGGAAGGTGGCGTTGTCCAGTCCGGTCCGACTCTCCGGATACATGACGCGGTGGGTTGTCTTCGACCCGACGTCCGCCTCGAAGCCTTCGGTCCGGCCGCGGTTTATCCTAAGGAGAGGAAGGCACAGAAGAGTTGTCAAGGCAACAGAGAGGGAAAGCTGGTGTCAGAATCTTTTCATATCAGGACACAATAAACGTTATCATGCAATCAATCGTAGCCCTGCTACTTGGCATTACTCACTCACAGAAGATAGATACGGTGAGAGTTAATGATAAACATAAAGAAGAAGAGGAGTAAACATGAGATCAGTGAGAGTTAGTCTTCAAACTGAGAAAACCTGATTTAAATAGATGAATGATTACAATCGGACATTCAATTAGAAAAAAACAGACACAGTTGAAGGAATAAACTGTAAAATTGGTATTTAAAGCAGACAAAAGCAAGAAAGGAGCCTGAAAAAGTAGGCAAATATACAATGAAATACTACATGCAAAAGTTTATGAATTGGACATTAGGAGTGTTTTGTATATTGTTTTGTGTACATTGTTTTTTTCCTCTATTTTCATTCATGAATCAGTTAATCCAACAACATTTTCACATCTTCTCTTTCAAAGCAAATATTTTTGATCCAGTTATTTTGAAACTAATTTAATTCTTTGTTCTCTTTCTTTTATTCAATTTCGGGCCATGTGGGCAGCACGCTCCATTCCTCTGAGGGTTTACCTGATTACAATGTTGTGTTGGTCGATCAGGGGTCCCAGGTGCGAGCCCCTCAGCACGCCAGAGTTGCCCACCACGGCGCAGGAGCGGCAGCGCCCCGGGCTGGGCCCCTGCAGCGTGGCGAAGGTCGGGAACAGCTCGAACACCTTGTCCAGCGTCTGGTTGTAGAACGTGAAGTTGCGTTTCTCCCCCTGTATGGGCTGACGCGCCACAGCGAGAGGGGCAGAACACAAGCACAAGTGTGAACATGAAAAAGCTGAAACTCCACCACGTGTTTACAAAACTTCAACTGAACGAAAGGGAAGAAAAACCAACAAACGATGGGCACCGCACACACTGCAACCACCTGAGACCAACAACCCTGCTGGCAGCATGGAGCCCTCCCTTCCCTTTATGAACCAATCAAGGGCAACTCCCCACTGACTCTGACAGTCACCGAGGTAACAGCTTGATCTGACAGCCTATCGGCATCCAGCAACTCCTGAAATAACACGTGATGCATTCACATGAATTGGAAATCACATCTTTGACGAACTCACGGGATCTTAAAGAGATAGTGCACCCAAACAATGATGTATGATGCATTATCGGCACAGCAGACGCTGAATGCGCACTCTCATCTGGGGTGCACGGGGGGTGAGTAGATAATGAAGGCACATCATTGTTTGGGTGTACTATCCCTTTAAGAGCAGCTGAATGATGGACTTGCTAGCATCCTGCAGGAGAACCAAATTAGCCAAAGCTTTAATTCTCTGCTACTTTTACAGCGCGACCTGGAAAGCTAACACTTCAACGCGTCCCAGTAGTTCGCTGTTTGCACGCGCCCTCAGAATTGTCTCACTTCCACTTGTGGCGTCCTGTAGGCTGACCCTTCCCACTCACCTTCCACCACTTGAAGTCCCTTTGGGAGATTGGATGCTCTCTCGACAGAAAGGGAGGCGGGGCTTCGTCGAGCAGCTCGCTCAAACAGGGCTTGCCCTCTGTCAGGCATTTCACACACGAGCATTCACGGGAGGGCCCGTGGGAGGGCCCGCGGGAGGGCCCGCGACGGCGCAGGGAGACGGACACATCCAGCGTCTTGACCAGGAACAGTCCGACCATGGCCGTGCACAGCAGCAGGATGATGGAGGCCCCGTGCCTGATTTTGCAGCGCATCCTGGCAGCGTGTGAGAAGAACGGCGTGGACCTGAGGGGAGGAGGAGGACGGGGGGGGTGTGTATGTTCAGGGGTCATTTTGTCCTGAGTGCACACACATCCTTATGTGTGAGCCACTGCAACCCTCCCAACACTCCTGCACTCCCGTGTTGCTGTTGGGTTTATGGTTTCCAAGGCCAGTCGAACCTTTGCGAGGACCCCAAGGTCATGGTCATCGGGGCTGCCGCCTCGTCTCCCCCCTGCACCATCACCACCCCCACTCCATGGGCCCTGATCCTCTCCCTTTAGATGCACTACAAAGGTGTGACCGAACTGGTTTTCTTACATTTCTAAAGAAAATGGGTGAAACTCCCATAAAAAAAGGAGATGACCTGCTCAAATTTGGCACTGAGCTCTCGCTTCTTTCCAACTAGTACTTCTGTGAAAGTTACAATCTAACAGTTCTGTGAAAGTCATATATAGATATATATATATATATATATAGATAGATATATAGAACCTCCACCATCTGGACACCAATACCCACAAACACCCTCACAAGTCTGGAATTTGTTTTTCTCACCACTGAACTTCTTTTAATGCAAGATAACAAAAAAGAAGTCGTTTTTCAAGTCTGCTCACCTTTTCCAGCTGTCGATATGGTAAAATCCAGTTTATCTTGCAGGTAAAAGCTATGCCAAAATTGTACAGACGCGATGACCGGGGGCTGATCTTCTGGGCTCGAGCGGCTGCACCGTGGACACTCTCGCTTCACATCGTGAAGAGGGAGACTCCTGAACTTGGAGCAACAGCAGCCACACGAAGCAATTTAAGGAAGAGACACACCTCTGGAGGGAGCCGCCGAGATGACTGCAGGGCTGTCCACATACCTGTCATTTGCAGTGTGACACTCGCTGCAGGGGGGCGGGGGTGGGGGGCACCGTGCTGCTGCCTCAGGGTGCGTGAGACGATTTGTTGGTCTGCTATAAAAGTCAAGTGTTGTATGTATTTTTATTATTATTGTTGTCTTTGATGTCTATGTTCCCAGGAGTTTACAAGCTTAACAGTATTAAAGGTCAGGATAAGCGGATGAAACAATGGCCCAGGCAGCATCAGTGGACACGTTGCTGACATGAGTAGTTAATTGCTAGTTAGGCTGGTCAGGAGAGCTGTCAGTCACCTGTGGGACTGGAGTCCCCTTTTTTCAAGTCACCGTTTTTCCTTCCGCGCCGTGATTATCTGATCTCTTGGAGAAGACAGACGCTCATCACCACTGGACTGGAGTCCCACAGGTGACTGACTGCGGGAATCCAGTAACTTTTACTGAGTTTTTGCTTTTTTTTATGCTACAGAAACATCCAAAAAGAATCGAGTGGTTCAGATTGCACAAGTGCACCTTGGACCTAAAGTGGCCAGCCAGCGTGTGTACATACGCTCCATGCGCACGGATGTGAACACGGCAAACGGGACGGAGGGACAGCTTGACAGCGTGTTCCTCCTCCCCGTTTCCACCGCCTGTCGTAAAGGACGGCAGCTGTGCAGCCTGCCACTTTCTGCCCTGTCCCGCAAGATGTGTGCTGAGAGGGCGAGTCGCAGGCAAGAGGCTGGTAACAAGCATTAGATTGACGGCAGGTTGCACGTTGGTGATAAATTCAGCCTGGCAGGACCAAAAAAAGCCGGGCAACAGTGACGACGGGGCGTCAGATAAGTCTGTGCTCTGTTTTGAGCGACAGCTCTGTCAAAGTTTCTACAATGTCTCCACCAGCAGGTGAGGGCCCAGTGACGCGGATCACGGCCCCTTTCGATTGGCCAAGTGAAAGCAAACAAGGGCGGTGATGCCAGGCTTGTGCTGTACATCGCTTTGGACTGAAGCGTCTGCTCAGTGAACCTGTGGGACTGTAGATATAAAGTCTGATTTAACATGGTGAATGAGTCATTGCGTTGAGTCTCAGTCCCAGCTCAGGCTGTCGTGAAGACTATAGGCGTTAGAGCCGTGCACAAGTTGAAGGACTGTTAATTTACAACAATAGAACTCTGCTAGAAAAACCTCCCGTTGACCAATAACAGTGAAGCACAGGGTGCAGATTCAGTGCAGCACAGCGACGTAACTTCCTACAGTGTAGAGATATCTTGAACAGATGAACAGGATTAAAAAAGTTACAAGGTCACAAAAAAGTCCAGTGTTTTGTTTTTCTTCCCAATACTAAAAAGAAGTCATTTTAGTGCTGAAACTCACTGTTTGAGAGGAGGAAATAAAGGAGACCTTGAGCTTCTTTTCATCGTTCTGCTACCTGATTCACAGTAACCACTTGAGACATCCGAGCCACAGTTCAATCAGTTTTATTAAACCAACACACGCTCAACAGAATAAACACCCTCCTGCACGCACCATGTTGCTTTATTGTGAGAAATGAAGCTCCTGTCTCCCTCTGCTGTCCATTCACAGACATAGCAGCTCTTTAAACCTTTCACCACATGAGATTATTCCCAAGTGTGGTCAGTGAGTGTTTCCCCTCTTCACGTGGTTATATGAACATTTACTCAGAATTGCATCACTAATTTAATTTAATTTAATTTAATTTAATTTAATTTAATTTAATTTAATTTAATTTAATTT
>JAUESF010019632.1:0-10115 GCA_032274765.1 Malacoctenus tetranemus | reverse complement strand
ACACACACACACACACACACACACACACACACACACACACACACACACACACACACACACACACACACACAACATAGGACTCTAATGGAGAATTTGGCTGCAGGCCAGAGATGACCTGCTCTGTGTGTAGCTGGTTTCATCTTAGCGGCCGATGAGAATTGCTAATTCTCTTTGTTTCTGCTGGCTTCATGAAGGAGGACACTGGAGGCCGGTGCAGCCCGGGAACATTAGCAGTCAGCTGTCATGTCAGAGAGGAAGAATCTGAAGCACCAACGCTGTCAGAGGAACGACCACGTTGTCATCGTCACGTCGCTCTTTTGAAAAGCTACTAAAGAAACATAAGCGATCCAGAGACACCAGAGAGACACGAGCAGCACGACACCAAGCAGTGGATCTGTGCTGGCACACAAAGACCAGGATTGATGCTGCTGTATGTCTGACCCCACAGAGGTGGATGCTGCTCCATGTAAATCACTCACAAAGGCCATGATGGATGACACTCCCCGTTATTAAAGCCCAGAGTGCAGAGCGGAGGTGCAGCGGGGTCCAATGAGGAGACTGCATGCGTGATGCGGCGACGCTCCCGCACTGACACCAGCGAGATGCCGTGCGTGGTCGCGTGCTGGAGGTCATTTTCTCCTTCCTGTTCATACAGACAAGTATTTATTGCCAGTGATGTGGAAACCACATGTTGGTGGAAACCTGCTCGATACTTGCTCGTGCTTTCTACGAGCGCCGTGCATTGATTCATGTAAAATCACTGGCAGTATCTCACTGTCAGAAATATCAGCCTTCATTTATTCAGCTTACAGACGGTCAGACCTCGACACTGTGGTGGATTTGTGTTGATGGTGGCTTAGTGTCAGCGCTAGTTAAAGACTTATTATCATTAAATCACACAGAGCTCACATGCATTGCAAGGTCAGCAAGCAGCATTAAACTGTGACTGAAT
This sequence comes from Malacoctenus tetranemus, assembly GCA_032274765.1. Lineage (NCBI taxonomy): Eukaryota > Metazoa > Chordata > Actinopteri > Blenniiformes > Labrisomidae > Malacoctenus > Malacoctenus tetranemus. Next base: position 9,163 of record JAUESF010019632.1, on the reverse strand, counting down.
TTATGGTCCCCATGCTTGAAGTTAAAGCATGCAAAGCATTCTTGGTGACGGACAAACCCGCCCAGAAGTGAGTCGAGGTTTTTCACAGAATCCACCGTCACTCAGTGCAGAGCTGCCACCAATATGGCCGCTCAAAGCAGGAATCAAAGAGAGGTGACAAATGGAAACAGCTCAGCCCTTCAGGCTCCATCAACAGGGGTTCAGTGCACACGAGCTGGAGCAGAACCGAGCCTCAGCACCTTCCTCTGAGCCCCAGTGAACTGGGACGTGCTTTACCGGTGCACAGAGCGTAGCCTTTTCTAAGGGGGGGGGGATGAGGAAAGTTCTGTTACTGTTCGAGGAAAAAGTGACGCTGGTCTTCACGTGTTCACCTGAAAATCAGTGACCGATAATCTGAAGCAGAGATCAGCCTTTTCTTCTCAGATGCAGCAATATTGTTTCATGGCTGCATACAGAACAGCATCAGCACTCTGCACAACTGTGTTGTCACTTGGTGTAATGGAGAACGTGATGCAGCAGCCATTGTTGCTCCGGGGAGAGGAGGAAATACGATCACCTCCGCTACAAATTTGCGATGTTGTTTTGATGCACCGTGGTGAGATCGGCGTCTGCATGCTGAACAAGTTGGTGGCGCTCCATCTATCTTCCTGTTTCCTGGGCATGTATTAAGGAGGTGTCCTTCGAGAAGCAACAACACGATAAATGCAAAGGAGGCGGTGAGGGACAGGTGGACTGTTGGTGTGTTTCTAGATGTAAAGAGAGAAAAGGGAAATAAAGCTTACAAGCAAATTATGTGATGAAGTCATTTTACACTGGTCAGGATCTGAGCTGCAAGGAGAATGAATCAAACCATGTGATGTTTTCTGCTTTGACACCTTCACACCTGGACTGTCAGACAGCTGAGATGAAGGGAGGCCTGAGGGAGCTGATTCTCTGCCTTAAGCAGCTTCAGGCTTCATGGAAACAAAGTGCTCTGCAGCAGTGTGATGATCAACTCCCTGGAAGAGCACAAATGACTTGGAGGCTGAGCTGTGTGGAGACGACACACAACTATTTAACTGGCAAACTATGACATTTCTGCAGTCTATAAGAACAACATGTAGCAGCGGTGGGACGGAGCTGCACGTCCCAGTTCACTGCTGATCTTTCAGTTAACGCGTCATGATTGTTCACTGCGAGGAATGGGCAGAGTTTAACCCCCCACAGAAATCTGATGGTTTTTTAAGCACGAGACGTGAAGCATTCACAGCCGCCAGGTGACAGAGCCACATGTTTTGACACTGCAGCCAAATGTGTTTTCATGGAGGAGACGCGCCTCATGGCTGCAGAGCCTGCTCTCAGCTTCTCTGAGAAAAGCAGAGGTTATTGATTTAGCCGGCTCTGCCGACAGGTCACTCTTACTCCAGACGAATCCCACGCCAGATGCACAGTTCCTCAGCAGTCAGCATGTGGAGCATACCGATAGCTGTCCTTTCATTTTTTCACATCCACAGTCGATCGTATGTGGAGTGTGCTGGAGGAAAAACTCAATTCCCCCCTGAAATTTGCTGTCAATAAGAGTGAAATGAGATGAAATCACAAGCCCCCAATAATCTCTTCCTCTGAATAATACATTGGCTGACTCCGGTCGGCTTCTCCCCGCTCTCCCCTGCCCTCTTTGACCGACTCGCTCTCACACTTTCTCACCAGCCTCCTATGACATCCCTTCGTCCGATCACATTTCAGTCTTCTTCTTAATTGTATCCTAAAGGATGTGGTTTTATTTTGCTTTTTGGCTCTTCCTCTTTGAGATTTCCCCCTTTGAGAAGTGACATTTCTACCATTTTGCACATTCTTACCACACTATTTGAAAAGGAGAATGATAAATAATCATTTTGTTCCTTTGAGTGAAGTCAAAAATCTTGCTGATGTTGCACAATCACGCAACCTGCAGCAGATCCAAGCAGAGAACACAGAGAAGTGCCACTTTGAAACACCTCGGGCTTTCCCAACTCCTCCACTTAAAGATGTGGTAGGAGATCTTGGAAAAACGGCTCCAGCAAGCTCTATTTCCAAAATACACAGCCTCTTCAGCCCACCCTCCTCCTTCAGCCCACCCTCCTCCTTCAGCCCACCCTCCTTCTTCAGCCCACCCTCCTCCTTCAGCCCACCCTCCTCCTTCAGCCCACCCTCCTCCTTCAGCCCACCCTCCAAACCACACTTGTATCCCACAGATACAAAGATCCTGGCTGACAGGATGCTTCACTCCCTTTTTAAGCCACAGACGCGTCCAGGAGCTGAGAGCGATCACAGAGTGAACCGTCCCATCATCCGGCGTGTTTGGAGGCGAGGAGACGAGGAAAACACACGCATGCACAGGGCGATTAATCGAGGCCAGAAAAATGATCGAGTTCATTTTCATTTATCGTGCGATTAATTGATTGATTGGTTATCGTCCCAGTCCTACTGGGCGCTGGCACCAAACTGGGAATATTAACATTATTCCAACAGATACAAGGAGCAACTCAGAGTGGGAACAAGAGTGGTCAACTCTGAAGATTGGCAGCAGTTCATACAGCTCCCACTGCACATGAATGATGCACAAGCGATGACGAAGTCAAAGTGCCCGGAGTAAAGTGGACAACCAAGCTGTTGGTTACTGAACCAGGTCAGCAGCACATCAAGCTACGTTTTTCAGATTGTTTCACCATTTCATTCATTTGGGTCCTTGCAGGACGATGCAAAAGCATCATCCGATTTGGTGTCATGCAAACTTTACGGCACTTTCCATCACTGTGAATACTTTGTCTTTATTCTGCACACATCTCCTCTAAGCACGACACAAACTCCTCCAAGAACTTTAGGAAATGTCAGGTTTTTCTTGCATCGATGTGAACTCAGGAACTGCTTGAATAAATGTTCACTGTGACACCAAAAACCTTCTGAAAACTCTGAAAACTCGCAGTGTCAAACATCAGCTGTTTACTGCTGCTCCACACTTTGGGATTCAGAGGATTCACAACTCTTTTCACCCCCCGATGCTCCCCACATCACCAGTGTCACTCACAGGCCTGTCAGACACATGTGGTCTGTGTTACGGTCTGAAACGTTGCTGTCAATTCAATTAGTTCTTTCATTACAGGTCGAACTGGACACGAAGTTCTGCAGCACATGTGCACACAAGCAAAAGTGAAGGCTGTGAAAGAGATGGCTGCAAAACAGGCAACAGTGTTTTTTGGACACTCATTTGCGGCTGCATGGCGCAAAAGTTGCAAGTGCTTTGCCTCTCGGCAAGAGGGTCCCCTGGTTTTACTCTGCACATTTGGAACCAGTGAGACTTCGTCGTGTTCTTTGGTACGTCCCGTGGGACTCTGCAACCTTTCCATGATGAAGAAGAGATGAAGGGCAAAACCTGAAACACTGAAAAATAAAGAGCTGAACACTTTGGTGAAAAGTGGATTTCCAAATTGGCTTCAGTGGTCGGACTGAACACCACAAACGAAGGAGGCCGTCGCAGCACATTGATGTTTGTTGTTGTGGGTTGATAAGGCACATGACTGCCAAAAGCATGAATCCTTCCACCTCCTTCAGCAGAATGTCCCTTAACAACAGGACAACGTTTGCTCCCAGCTCTTCTGTGCATTTAATTATCTGGCAATCAGCAGCAGATGTTTCGTGGGAGCCGACGCGACAACCAGCCGGAGTGGAACTCTGACTGGGCCTGAAAACAGTGTGACGGATTCTTTCCATTGACCGGGATGCGTTTGGCTTGCATCATTTAGGCTCGTTATTACAGAGTCACTCGTTCACTGGAAACAAAGCGATGCAGGAAGACAGAGAGAAGGCTTCAGTTTGGGACAGCAGAGTGATTGGCAAGATTTAGGAGCAGCACACAGTGAGTCTCATACTCTCCAGCTTCTGTGCTTCTTTAAATGCGTGTTTCATCCTTGATAAAACCCAACAAATCATCTACTTTCCAAGTACACTGATATTCAGGCAACACACTGTATATGTCTCACTTCGCCTCATAGATTCAGGAAATTACCTTCGGCCAGACCCTATTTTTAACTTCCTCATGTAAATTTTTTATACATCTTTCCACCTCATTAAATTATCCATGCCAGCCAATCACAGAGGGTCTCGAGCATGCAGGAAGCCAATGGGCTGCGAGGTAACGGAGTGCGGCAGCTGTGCCGAGGCACTGCATCAGCACCGGTGCCATGCTGGGCACTCGCGTCCAATCACGGCCGCCCCTGCTGTGTGTGTTCGCAACCAATCAGAAAACATTCCCGCTGCGCTGCTCTCAGCCAATCACCTGAGGCCCCTGCTGGGCGCTGAGCGCCAACACTGATAAAAGTCACACAGGACATAAAACCTCGAAGCAAAACGCGTGCATGTGCGTCTCCTTTAGCTCACCTCAGTCTCTTGTAGTACTGTTTGACCTTCTCCAGCGAGGCAGTGTTGATTTGGGCCTGATATTCCTCCACTGACACGTTGTCTCTGTAATAGTATCCCTCCATACTCTCCAGTGCTGCAAACAGGAGAAAAGGAGCGATGGTGTGATAGAGGCAGTTATGGTGCAGCGTTCAGCATCTCATACAGAGCAGCCTTCGTCTGCACCCGACGTGCTGACTGAAGCTCGAGGCTGCGGATACCTTGTGTAAAGAGCACCGGGTAGAGCTTGACACCTGCTCCACTCTTTAGCCTGTAAGGCAGCTGAGAGAAGTAGAAGCTCTCAAGGTAGAAGGAAACCTTCAATGCCTGCCGGGTGCCCTCCACCTGGTATGAGATGGGCATGTCTGCAAGAGGAGGGGGGGGCAGAGAGGAATTATGATGGGGCCTCATTCAGAGCACAGATTTAAAGCGTTGTCATGGAGATGATGAATCTCCTGGTAAACTGGCGAGCTGACGCTACGCACTGGCAACCAGCGGCTCGCCGTCGAACTGCAGGAAGTAGAAGGTGACTTTCTCCAGATCAATGAGGGCCACTTGAGTGTCTTCCAGCATGGCCTGCTCATCGGTCTGAGGAGATAGAGACAATGCAGACAGCGCTGTGGTAACACAAACTTTCATTGTTGCAGCGCAGGAAAAGCTGATCTCAGACCACCAGAAAAGCTGAAGGCAGAGACAGAAGAGGCCTGAGCGCGTGTTGGGTTTTCCAAGGTGGACTCTGCTCGTTTTTGAAGTGGGAACATTGTGCAACACACGTCTCACTGAAGTCATTTCTGCATTACTTTGTTTGTATTTGTGGTTTTTTCCCTGGATGTGTTTGCGGTGTCTTTTCAAACGTCACTCAGCGTCCACAGCGAGGACATCTGCTTGTGCCACAGCGACGGCAGCACAAACGCTTCGGATTGTGCTGCTCTGGGCTCGTCTGTCGTCCCCTCCCATTCTTCCCTCCCTCCACAGAGGATGAAGCCAGCAGTGGTGGCAGAGGATTACAGCCCTTCATGTTTACTTTCCCCAACAGACGCTTTTTAAATGATGCCACATGTGACGGAGGAGTACCCACTGTCCTGCCCAGTGGCTCCTGCTGTGTGTGGGCACCTATAGCTCAGGGGATGTCACATAAACGCCCCCCCCCCATCCCCCAAAACACTCCAAATCACAGACATGCAGGAACAGCAGCAGCAGCAAAGGGGCAGGGGGGGAGAGACAGACAGACAGGCAGAGACAGAGAGAGAGACAGAGATAGAGAGAGAGATAGAGAGAGAGAGAGAGAGAGAGAGAGAGAGAGAGAGACACAGACACAGACAGGCAGAGACAGAGACAGAGAGAGAGAGAGAGAGAGAGAGAGAGAGAGAGAGAGAGAGAGAGAGAGAGAGAGAGAGAGAGAGAGAGAGACAGACAGACAGACAGACAGACAGACAGACAGACAGACAGACAGACAGACAGACAGACAGGAAGAGGGCCTGACTCCACACTCGTCTCTGAAATCAGCGGTCAACACTGGGAGAGCACTTCATTTCTGAGTGTAATTCCCTCTGAAAGAAAACTGAATGAAATCACGAAACACCTCACTCCAGTGAAGTGTGTTTCTCAATGTGGGTGATGACACAAAGAGCAGAAATCATGCTTTTAAAGAGCACATGAACAGCCCTTCAGGGCTTTGAATTGAAGCCTTGGTATTGCCAACGTGAGTGGAGACGTGCATGATAAAAGAGACATGTTAAAGTGGAGCCCAGTGAGCTGACTTGTAGCTGTGTAATGTGGTTGTTTGAATGAGCTGCGACTGGACGGCTGCACCACCAGGCTGACACCACGTTGTGTCTCTGAAAACAGCCAGGTTCCTCCAACTGACACCGCTCTAAGACAAAGGTGAGACTGACTGGATTGTTTTCAGTGTCACCAGACAACAGGTCGAACTTTAACAAGTACACAGACGATGAGGAGGCTGTCTGACAGCTGACTGAAAACAGGGAGGAAGGTCAGTGGAGGCGGGCTCCACCAATCAGCGGTTGGCCTCAGTGAGTCAAAGCCCATCCACACACAGTCACTGTGGCTTAAAGCAAGCACAGTGAGAGGTTTGGCTGGCTGTCCACACTCAGCCTGGTGGGGTCATCTCCAGTTGTTCTTGCCTGCAGCTTTCACTTCACCTCCCTTTTAATGTTACAGCCTCAATGAAGCTAACCGCTAACACAGACTTGTGGGTGCTCACCAGGTTGGGCGAGAGGAGCGACTGGAAGTGGAAGAGCAGCCCCGCGCTGGCGATCTGCTCCAGCCAGCGACGGCTGGCCTCCTGGGCCTCCTGGAGGTCTTGTGTGTCCTGGATGTCGTCCAGGTCTCTGCCTGCACAGTGGAACTGAGAGTGCACACAAGCAGCATGAATACGGAGGAAAAGCCCGTCCGATTCAGCTGAGACATGACTTCGACACGACCAGCCACTCTCTTTAAAGTGGCCGTTTAATAATGTACTTCAGGTCTGAGAGAAACTGCTGCGTCCATCCCTGAATGTCGGGTGTGGCTGAGAACACAAGAGGAGGAGGAATTTTGGAGCCAAAGTTTTTGGTTCAAATGATTTGACCCTGTGTTTCAGTTCCAGCGAACCCTCGTTGATCTCAGGTGTTGCCTTCCAAAAAGAACAGGTGAACTCCACCAAGCATCACCTCTATTGCTCACCATCATTAAACCGTGCTGCGTTCCCTCACGGCGCCCTGCAGCTGCGTAGCTTCCACCGTTCTGTGTGTGCAGGAGTTTGACCTTTTCTGCCACAGTGAGCGTCTTCCTGCCTTTGGGTGCGTTCACAGCTGCCTCTGTCGGCGCAGGACGTTTTGGCGACATTGTGTTTTTTTTGTCGTAGAGAAACTTGCAAACACACAAATTTGCCGAGCTGAACGCATTCTGCCTCGGACAGAGTCGAGGCACGGAGATTGATTGACATTGGCCTACAGTCCCTTAGCCAATCAGGATGCAGAACACAATGTGCATTCATACGCTGTAAAAAAAAAAAAAAGCATAAAAAACTGCGCTGAAAAAAATCTGCAAAACAGCGAAGATGAACCACGTTACACTGAGGGCTCACTGCTGTTTGGTTTGGGTTTGTACTATCTGCTGTCTGCTGGCTCTCCTTTATAACACAGCGATCCCGTGATCCTGGGATTTCCTGTACAAACAAAGGTGGAAAATAAAGACAAATAAAATAAGCACCTGGTTGAGGACAGCCAGCAGGTGCTCCGAAAAAGCACAAACTGCAGCGACCAGAGACTGACAGAACACCATATCTCTGCGTAGCTGGATCTCCGAGTCTGGAAGGACAAGACAAACAACAACGATGTGAGAAAAACAAGCAGCCTGCATCGAGCCGATAAGGACTGTCTGACGAGGGCAACAATGAGTGCAGTGTAAAAGAAAAAGTTTGCTGTGAAGGAATCAGCCAGAGGTGAAAAGAAGAGAGCGGGAGGAAGAGTTTGTTCTGGCAGTTCGACAGTTTTATAAATCAGACCAAACCGGACGCCTCCTTCTAAACATCACTGGTGATACATGTTGCATCAGTCCATATGACAGGTGTGCTCGGCTGGAGGATCCAGAACCGTGAAGACGACTCATGTGGAAATGACCACGACCTTTCACATAATTAACCCGGACCGACTTATCTGAGCTTCCTGTGAATGATCGCGACACCCGATGTGAATCAGTGTCGTCGTCCCGCGCTGCAAACTTAGCAACGACGTTTTATTTGACATGTTTTTTTTCTAAGCGGCTCCCAAACAGAAAGTGCAAGAACACTGCAGCACTGTTTCACCATCCGTCTACACATTTCAGTCAAAGGGGACGATGAGATGAACGTATGATGTGGAGAGCGTAGATTTATCTTGCTATCGCAATCAGTGCCGCCCAGGCTGAGAATCAGTGTTTCGCAGCAACTGCTGTCACTTCATAAAATGTGGTTTCATGAAATATTGCCTCTGTGTTTTCAATTATTGTGAACCTCGTAAACGCATGCAGGAAATTTGATAAACAACTCGCAACTCATTGGAAACTCGTTGCATCTCTCCTGTGCTGTCACGCTGATACGGGGGGGGGGCTTGAAGGGAGAAGGCAACAACATGGAAATATATATACACGTTGTGATGATGGGACAGCGTGCGTCACTGACAAAGCAACCGGCCCCCCTCTGAAGTTGCTGGCTCGCCTGCCAAGCACACACGTGTGACTTTCATTCCTGAATTTCTTCCGTTTCTTGTGTTTATTTGCCATGCTGCAGTTCCACTTAAAGGACGGTTCACCAGCACAGCGTGTTCTTTCGATACAGTGCAGTTTTATGGGTTCATTTTAGAAGAGAGCCCATAAATCAGTTGGTACTGAGGTGAAATGAGAGAATTCCTGTACAAACCTGTGTACTGCAGCAGGACCAGGAGCAGCCGCGTCTTCACCTCTGGAAAAAAAAAAGGAGCACTCCGCTAAATCAATAAAGGACGCTTTATCAAATCACAACCAGCCTTCATCCTCCAGTTTAACACAATGACCTCCACCATAAACTCAACCCACTGAAGTCATAAATAGGACCAAGCTGCAGAGCTTGTCTGTTCTCTCACAGCTCCACTGCTGTTAATCTCAACGTATAACACACACACACACGCACGCACGCACGCACGCACACACGCACACATGCACACACGCACACACACACACACACACACACACACACACACACACACACACACACACACACACACACACACAC